>CM076581.1:987722250-987788756 GCA_034641835.2 Pinus albicaulis
ATTTTTGCTGCTCTTCTCAAGATAGTCTTTGTTCCAAAAAGTGTTTAAGACTATCATGATCAGTTTTTACCTTGAAGTGTCTTCCCATTAGGTAAGTTCGCCATTTCTTTAGTGCATGCAGTATTGCTAACATTTCCTTCTCATAAATAGGTTTCTGTAAATACTTTCCTTTGATTGGACAAATTTCAAAAGCAATGGGTCTTCCTTCCTGCATTAAAACAACACCAATTCCATTTCCTGAGGCATCACATTCCACAATAAAGGTTTTTGTGAAGTCTAGCGTAGCTAAGATCGGTGCTAGGCACATTGCCTCTTTAAGATGTTCAAAGGCCTTAGTTGCTTCAAGAGTCCATGAAAATGCATCTTTCTTCAATAATGTTGTTAGAGGTGCTGCTATTCTCCCATAATTCTTAACAAACTTGCGATAATACCGTGTTAACTCGAGAAATCCCCGCAACTGCTTTATGGTTGTGGGGACTTTCCATTCCTTAATGGCTTTAATTTTGTTAGGGTCTACTTTAACACCCTCGTGAGATACAATATGACTCAGATATTCCACCTCTTGTTCTCCATTGTTTCTCAATAATAAATAGGCCCTCGAGCCTCATTGCAACTCAGTTCAGAGGTCTGTAGCCACCACATCTCTTCTCAGAGATTCGCTACCAGCACCCTAGCTATTTTATTTCCATTATGTCTGTAAGCATCTTTCTGTGATTTTGATATTAATGAAATGAAGTGTTATTTCCGCTGCATCTCTGTATTTATGGTTATGTGTTTATTCTGTTGCATTCCTGCATAAATCCGGATCAATGAGTGGGAAATTTATCTTTAATAGTGAACTTATTTATCTCCCTATAATCCAGACACATGCACCATGATCCATCCTTCTTGTGCACCAATACTACTGGAGCACAGAAATAACTTTGACTAGGTTGAATTATACCAGCCTATAACATTTCTGCAATCATACATTCAATTTCGCTCTTTTGGACAAAAGGATATCTATAAGGCTTGATGTTAGGAGGAACACTTCCTGGAATCAAATGAATATCATGATCATGATCACGAATAAGTGGGAGTCCTTTGGGAGTTTCAAACACCTTGGAATGATTATCTAAGACTTTTTGGAGATATGGAGAAATAGATGATTTTGATGTTGGAACTTCTAGTGAGCATAATTGTGAAATTACGCCTCATTGTTATTTATTCAGAAGCTTTCCATGACATTAGAGCTTATTATCTTTCTTGGCTTCCCTACGATGCCCCGTAATTTGACTTCCTTTCCTTCCGAAAAAAAATTCAAGAAAAATTCTTGAAAATTAAAATTTACCATCCTCAAAGATTGTAACCATTATAATCCTAGTACAACATCATCACCTACCATTGGAATGGAAAGCATTGGGAAATTCAATACATATTTCCCCATGGTTAGCTTGATATTATGGAATTTTCTAGAGAAATTTATAGTTCCTCCATTTGCAACCATCACTTGACATTCTGGCGTTGGGTATAGGAAACAATTGAATTCCTTTTCCTACCTTACAATGAATAAAATTATGGCTACTACCCGAATCAATCAACAATATTACCTTTTTCTTCTTGATAAGTCCTTCTATATTGAGAGTTTTAGGAGTGGTAATTTTTGCCAATGCATTTTTTTTGGTAAATTAGACTAATTCTATTAAAAAAGCATATGGTACAAGATGAATTACAAACAAGAGAGGCTAGATAGCAGGGAGACCAGAAATAGAGAAAAATCAACCTTGGTCCCTTTAAGTAGCTAAGAGAGAAGCAAGAGAGTCAAGAAGATAAGAATGGGAGCCAAAAAGACAAACCCATGAATCTACCCAAAGTGGGTTGAATCTTCAATACGACATTTCTTTCATTTCTTTTTTGAAACTCTAACCCAACCATCCTGGGGCTGCTGGGCTAGTACCACTTGGATCTTGTTGGTGATTGAAGGAGTGGGATCCTCATTTGAATATGAGGAGGAGGTTTCATGAGACTGTTTATGAGCACTTGAAGGACCGTTGGGATCTCCAAGGTCTACCAAGGTCATGTCCTTCTCCTGCTCTACAACTTCCACATTTGCTTCGATCTCTTCCTCATCCGAGTTGAGGGAGTTGATTTCATCCATGGGAGGCGGTACACATGGTTTCCAGCTTTTGGAGTTTGATTTGTGGTTGCTCCTCTTCTTTTGGGCAAGGAATGAGAAGCAGGTGTTTTGAAGGTTTCTAGTTTGATGGAAGTGATGACATTGAAAGGTGATGTTCTCATAGTCCAAGGTATGTGTCTAATGGAAATCTCCCTCTTTGAGATTGATTTGATTTAGTAAGCCTTTGTTGATGTCTATTTTAGCGCATATTATACCATAGGTGTATATGCCTGATTCCCCCTTGGAGGGATCCATTGCCATACAGGGGCCGGTAAATTTGGAAGCCTGACCCAAATAAGGAGCTTGGTAATGACGATCGTGGAGGGGTCGAAGTCTTGGAACCATGGTGTGAGGAATAGCCCAGATTTTCCCAAGAACCAAGGTCCTCCTGTTATGGATTTTTGATAGTCCTCATCAAAAGCGAACATAACTATGAAGAAACCCTTTGAGCAGAAGAAAATCCTACCTTTGTTGGTCCAAGTGGAGTGAACCCATTGATATAGATCTGCTGAGCATGGCCATAGTCCGTTGAATCAACAAATAATGGCCTTTTCTGCATATAATTGAAACTGGTTATCCAGAGTTGGATGAGAGATTTCAATCGTTGGTATGTATTATGTTTTGTCTACTAAAAATGGCTTGGGAGCCTCAGGGGTTTGGGTAGCTTCCTTGGGATGTTGTGCATGGAAAACATCCTTATAAGAGAAAGCTTGAGCAGAGGATGGCTGCCCGGAAGCCCTGCCTCACAGATGAAGGGATAAAACCAAAGTAGAGTTTCTATCAATATTATAGAAAGAGAGCGCAAGATTATTCTCGAGTTGTTTACCTCCATAAAGAAATCACGTAGGGCAGAAGGGATCCGCTTCTTGATTTCGAGGGCATGCACTAGAATCTGTACCAGATCCACAGATCGAACCCAACAAAGCTGGGTTTTTACATTGAGAAGTGAGATCTGGATCTGGAAGGAGGGGGTCGACTCTGCCTTTTCAAGAGATGCGCCACTGCTAGTAGAGGAGGACTCGTGCAAGGATAGGGGGGCACCCAGGCTCTGGTCGCCAAACGTGGCAAGGCAGATCTGAGGTGAGACTACAGCAGGGGGTGCACGCAGATGCAGATCTGAGCTGTCATCTTCCATCATGCAACAAGGCAGATCTGAGCTAAGAGGGATGAAGGGAGGTGTGCACGGATGAATATCTGAGCCATCAGTGTCCATTGCGCAACAAGGCTTGTCCAGAGAGAGCCAAGTCTATTCATGTCTCGCGCGCCTCGATGACTGGAGAGTTCTCCTACCTCGAACTTGTATTTGATCACCGACCTTGTGTCTTCATGGTGCAATAGGAACCACGTCTCACCCATGTAAGACAGATCTTGGGCTGCATGGGACTGAAAAGCACCAACGACAGCTTCCTAGTCCTAACGGTTGAGCAGGAAAGCTATTAATTTTGGAAAACTAGGTCCAAACTCCATGTTGTGATGCTCAGATGAAGATACCAATATTTTTATTGGATTCCTCTTTCGGAGAGGTGCAAGATCAATCTAAATATCATTTTGATTTGATGAACAAAACATTTATCTGGAATTTATTCAAGATATGTGTAGGTCAGCCTTAAGGTTTTGTGCCCGAGCAGTTGTGTCACACACCCTCACTGATGGATATATATTGCTCAACGTTGGAGGACATTTTCACTCATCTCATCCTCACACATTTCTCTCTCCTCATATGATTGCTTCAATGACCTTGGTGGCTCTTCTCTCCACACGTGGTAAAATTCCAGCAGCAACACATTGTTGATTTCGGTCTCGGGTTTTTGGAGAAAACTTTGACCAGTGTTGACTTTGGTCAACGCAAGGTCAAAAGGACCTGAAACTCTCCCAAAAGTTTGATTTTCCTAATTCGCATTTTTTGGCACTATTCTCGAGGAAAGACGTTGAGTTTGACTTTTCAGCATTGACCTAGTTGTTGCTGCTATTTGCGTTGACCGTTGACTGACAACGTTGACTTTTGGGTTGAATTTTGAGTTGAACGTTTGGCTGTCCTAGAGGGTTGTGTGAAATTGCTGGTTGGTTGACCAAATTGAGACTTTTCTAGTTGAAGCATCCTGTTGATGCCGTAATGCACCAACACACTTATATATTTCTGGCTTGTCTTTTGTCGATCTATTGGTATGTTCTATCAGCATTTTACTTTATTGTTATATGATTGCTGTCTGATATTGAAGAAAAAGTAAAGTTGCATCAAGCATAGAACATCTAAAAAAATTTACAAAAGCCCTTGCAAACGCTGCATATTTTTGCTTGCGATCGAGGTGGAAAGAGGGCCCATCAATAATGCACACATTGCAGTCGGAGGTGAGCTGGGATTCAAGATCTCCCCTCAAGTGTTCGGCAGTTGTGGATTTTCCATTGCAAGGATGTCCGCACAACATTACTAACGCCAACGCTCCATATCCATGATAGTGAACGGTAAAAGGGAGGTGGGGGTCCTCTGATGAGAGTGCTGGATGTCCCAGGCACCGATACCTAATGAGCACCATTGTGATTCCTGCATTCAGCCATCGTCGCCTCTTGGGATCAAATGCCACTAGTCCAGGGTAATGCCTCCATGCATCTAAGAGCTTATGTGAGGCCACTGTGGCTATAGAAGATAATCCAGAACCTTAAACCCTATCACTTTCACTCCTCATCGTCCTCTCAATTCCTGCTAATGCATTACACGATATGGTCAGACTCATTTCTTCTTCTTCTAAGGTTGATTCCTAGTGTATATCCTCTTATTTTGAAGTTTCTTGTTCATTTTCTTCCTCTTCACAATCTCTGTAAAATAATTTCTTTTCAGCACACTTATGACCTTTAGTGTATTTGCTATCACAATTGTAGGAAAGCCCTTTTGCTTTTTTTTCTTCCAATTGTTGTGGTGTCAACCTTGTAGGTAGTGGAAGTCTAGGAGTAGCAACACTTCCATCTTTATAGATGTGAGTGGTAGGCTTCCTTGTGGCCATAATTTTACATTCAATTTTTCTTGCCAACCTGAATGCCTTCTCCAATGAATCAAGTTCCCATATGTGAACCTCATGTTGGATGTTATCCTTTAAAGCCCATATGAAGACATCAATCCTATGTTCCTCTGGAATATCAGTTACCCTTATATTCATTTTTTGGAATTCCTCAATGTGCTCCACCACTGAACCCTTTTGTTTGAGATTTATCAATTGTCTAAAAAAGTTATTGCTCTTTGTATCCTCATAATGTGCTATGATTTCCTCCGTAAATATTGACCAAGTGAAATTTTTTTTACGGAAGAAAACCAATCGATACCATACAAATGTATTTTGCTCTAAATATAAAGTTGCAATGCGTACCTTTTGTGTGTTTTTCACATTATTGAAATCAAAATAAAGTGGCGCTATTTTACCCATTTAGGTATGGATGAATTATTGATAGCGTCCTACCTTCCCAAAAATAGAGGTGGCAGGGGATGATATAAAGTGCGAACATGGCTGCCCGATCAGGATGGAATGATACAACAACCTTCTTACCCTTCTCCCTTACTTATGTCCTAACTACCTTTCCACCTTAAGAACTAGCACCTTCCCTATATCACTTATTTAATGAATCGCTTAGTGGGGACAATTATTAACCCCTTTCCTTCTCTTATCAAGACCGGATGGATCAACCAACTTACCCCCTATTGCTCCATCTATAGTATCCATGTTACGGTATCCTTGCCATGAAACTTCCTTATATCAATATTTGGAATATGGTGGGTCTTCCATCCAACATTAAAGTTTATGAAATCATGATTAACATTTATTTTTTTCTCATTATGAGTTACCTCTACTATATTTTTTCCATTAGGAAACATTTCTTGTATCAACTTTGTCAAACCTTCCATGTATGCTTTTAGATCATTCTTCATGTTATCGATCTTAGCTTCCATGTCTTCCATGCCAGCTTCCATGCCATCAATGCCATTATTCAAACCATCCATTTTAGCTTCCATTAATTTCTTCAAACCATCCATCTTAGCTTCCACGCCTTTCTTCAAAACTTCCATTTCATTTTTTGTTGCTCTTTGTGAGAGCGAAATTTGGTGCACTTGCTCTTGTAATTTTGATATGTCATGTTGCATTTCTTCATCTTCATGAGTCATAATAGAGCCTTCTGAAGGCTTAATGGGTGTTGAATTATTTTTAGGGGGCATTTTATAACTCAATATTGATATCTATTCTACAATATGCCCTTGGAATAAATTCAAACTGATTCTTAAAACAAGACATCCAATTCGGAAAAAAATACACACCTTTTTCTTGCTTTTGAGGAGCTCGATATTGAAACTAAATTATCTTTGTGATTTAGGATCTTCAATATATGAAATTCGGTCTTGTAGTAGCCCTATGAATCTTCTTTAGAATGCCACAAGTCTGACCTGATTTGGATTCTTCAAGGAAAAGTTATGCCCAATCTCCCACAATGACCTAATTATGATCTAGTTTAGTAGGGAAAACTTTTACAATGTGCCATGTGTCACTATTTCCTCCTCTGGCTCGAAAATTGATACACAGGAAACTATGGTCTGTGTACTTGCGGACACTTTCTATAGAATTACAATCTGATGCTTAGAGGGGGAGTTATGACAATTTTCCCTAGGTCACCTCTTTTAGATGAAATTCGGGAGCCTGCAAAGACCCTAATTTGCGAACCAAGATCTGGAATTTTTACATGAAGTTGATGAGGATTTCGGCTTCGCTTGATAAAAAATTTAGCTTTTGAACCTTTGTAGAAACCAAGTTATGACGAAAGTTCCATGATGACCTTTTGTAAATGAAATTTAGGAGCCTGAAAAAACCCTAACTTCCACAGATCATATCTCCGCAAATATTGCAAACCAAGATCGAAAGTTTTTACACGAAGTTCCTCATTATTTCAGCTTTGCGTGCTAAAAATTTCAGCTTATGAATCTTCGTAGAAAAAAATTTATAGCGAAAATTCCACAATGACTTGTTTGGAGAAACGAAACCCTAGAATCCAAATCTTTGATACAAAATGTTATGAAACCAGCTCCAAAAATAGAAAAAAAGAGAGATCAACACCTTATAAATAAGCCGCTTTGATTGGGAAACCTCCTTTACATTACATAAATGAACAATTCTTAGATGATACAAATGATAAAACCCCTTTCTATATATAGGAGTCCATGGGGTCACAATATAATCCTAGCCGACCTAACAATAATAATGTAAGGGAAAAATAATAACAATATTGGGTTTACAAGGGTACAACAATAAAAATAAAGGGGCTACACTAACAAAAATAAGGGACTACACTAGTAATATAGTGACCTAATATTCTAAGAGGATCAAAACCCCTAAGATCTATAGGGTTCCAAAGAGGTTTAGGGATATATATTTAATGAGGCCTTAGGATCAAGGCTAGATATCAAGTGAGAGAAAGACTTCATTGATTGTGAGGGATAGAAAAGATGTAGTCCAAAGGAAGCTTAGTTACAAGGCCAAGAAGGTATAGAAGGAGAGGTCGAGATTTGTCAAAGGCATTCGATCATAGGTTAAGGAGCAACCAGCTATGGCCGCATACCCTAAGGTGCTGATATAACATGAAGGGAGGACAATTTTTCCTTGTGATCTAATGAAGCTAAGTTAGGGAGAGTTGCTAACCAAGAATATGTGAAGTTATAGGCATGCCAAATCTCTGTGATATACCTTAGGTTGTTCTATGCATTTGCAGGGGGACATATCTCCTATTTGGATGAAATTAGAGGCCTAGAAGGTAGGTCAACCTGGATGCAGACACCTAGAGTAATAATATAGAAGGTAAAGGCCTAAAGAACGAGGTTTTCACATGTTTGAAGGAGATTTGGAGGTCAATTTTAGGGCTCCTATGAGACAACCACATGAACCCTAAAGAGGGACAAAAAAATAAGGTTATATGCTCAGATCCATGTCCCTAAAAGATGTAGACAACATCAGAATGGGTATGAGGATATGCTACTTCATGTTGATCGATTGCAAGTATATGGATGAATTTCCTAAGGGTTTAGGACAAAGATTATTATGAGCCCCATTTTAGGGCAGATCTAACATAAGAGATTTTCATCTAAGAGGATAATTTTTGATCCAAGGAGCCACAACTTATAAGAGAATTTATCAAGAGAAGGGAGGTTAGAATGATGTCTATCTTTCTATGCTTGAAGGCCGAGTTTAGGAAGAGGTGACCAAGTGGAAAAGGAGGGTTTCAGTGCATATTTTGAGGGCTAGTTCTCTATGATCAAGGGGGCACATTCTCTATGCTACTTTAGGTAGGGTCAAGCCCTAGTAAAAGTGTTGAACAAATGTTTTGTGAAGTAGTTATTAGGAAGCATGTCACTTGATGGAAAATGTATGGATAAGAGCTACCTTGTTGAGGATCACCAAAATGTGGGTGAGATTTTGGACTAGAATTTGGGGATTGGCCCTATGTACCATAACTAGGTTGAAATATCAGAGATACATGCACAAGACCGTGACCTAGAAAAGGTAAGAAGGAATATAATAGAAGGTATGTATTATGTATTCTAAGATTGATGTACTGCTAGGTGTTTGGAGGTCTAGTTTAGGAAATAATTGGTGGACAGTTCATGTACAAAGGGAGGGCACTGTTAGGAGTTATCTTAAAGCGACCTAAGAGTAGGAATTGAGAAGAAATTGAATTATGCTAGGAATGGAAGGATTTTTTGAGCCCAAGTGTTTTCTCATTGAAGGAATAATGACCAACCAAGAGAGCTAGATTGTTGGTCCTAGTTTACTATGTAGAGATGGAATTCTACAGTGAGAGTGGGCAGGCTCCAAGCCCTTAACTTGTCTTCATTATAACAGCATAGAGAGGCATAAATGGGAAGACCAAGGAGCAATTCACAAATGGATTTGTGAAAAAATTATCGAAGACCCTATGTGTTGTATACCTTGAAGTAAAAAGGAGAAAATAGAGGGCATATTGACTTGGAAAATTTCAGTGAACTAAAGGAGCAAAGTTCATTGATAGAGGCAGATTAAGGAGCTACAATATGTGTTAAGGACATATGGACTGAAAGGGATGTGTATGGCCACCATAAATAAGTAGGTCAAGTGTTGTCTTATTCAGGGTATATTGGATTTCAAAGGAATGACACCAAGCCCTAGTTGTATTCTTGTGTCAGTGTGATTGTAAAGGGCCATGATCCCTGGTATGAGAGCCCTAGAATTTTGTATTATAGTTTGTAATATAATGAAGAAGGGTTTGAAAATTTAAAAATTTGCATGTGTACTAGATGATTCACTGACGTGTGTTTTCTCGCTATGCAGACAATAGTGATGGTGTGGCATTTGAGTTGGCTGTGGCAAAGATTGTAAGACCCAAACCTAGATTCTCATATGCCATGCAAAATTCAACATTGTGTTGTTTTTTCTAGGATGAATTAGCTTTATTTTATCTTTTTGAAATGAATTTTTAAATGACAAGAAGTAGGGATCAATAGGGTAGATTTATTAGCACTTTGAAAACCCCCCTTAAAACTGAAACTGCTGGCACATCCCAAGTGGGAAAGGAGCACAATCAACCATATTATTTAACCTCTAAAACTACCTCCCTTTCTAAGTAGAGACCCAAATCTTCTTCCTTGGAGTTAGATACTGCACAAGGTCTTGAGAAACTAGAAATATTACCCCCTGAAAATATAATTAGAGAATAATACTACTCCAAATAAGTTCTTTTTCCTAAGTATCTAAAGGAACTTTCAGAACAAGAGGACAAGGAAATGACACATGGGGATGTTGAAGAGAATTCTACTTTTAGATTCCAAATACTAGAGATTGATGTAGAGACTAAAATGAAGAGCATCCCTCACTTTTATCTCCCTAACTTCTATGGTTTATCACAAGAAGACCTTGGAAAATTCTTGTTCAAGTTCCATGTATTTTGTTTCAATTATGACTATGTGGCTGATGCTTATAATTTGAAATTATTCCCTTCCATGCTTAATAATTCAACCATACGCTGGTTCATGAGCCTTTGTAAAGAAAACATTAATAGATCACGTGATTAAATAAAGTATAAGTATTAGGACTATTGCAAGGATAAGGAAAGAAGGGAAGAAGTCTTCAAGATGATTCATAATGAGAACGAAAACCTTGAGGACTACGTGGAAAGGTTCAAATACAACTTGCATAGATTAAAGAAAGAAAATATGGCTCTTGAAACATTATGTGTTTTATTTTTGAGAGGAACCTATGATGAATGCATGGAAATCCTCAACTTTATGGGTGGATGAGACGTCTCCCATCAACCATAGGATGTTTTTGTGGAACTTTATCGAATATATTCATGTGAAATAATGAAAATAAAAAAGGCCCACGATATGTATTAGAAAGGATTGGTAAGAATGTCAGGAATGGAATTACCATAACTAAAGTTAGAAACATGTGAGAAGACTTTAAAATAGGCATATTGAGTTCCCTAATATCCTAGTTGGATCCTATGCAGATGAAGAAACAGAAGGAAGAGGCAGAGCTAGCCTTACCTATCTTCTGCCCAAAACGCAGAAGGAAAAACCCATTGAAGGGGTGCCTCTTGGACCAAGTCAATATTTTTGGAATATGAAGTGAAGAACATGCAATTGAAAACTGTTCTTCTTTGATGGGCTTAAAAAATATATATCAAGAAGTTGAGGAACCTGAATAGTTGTCATTTTTTACAAAAAAAATGACTATGGAAACATAAATAACAATGTATGATCCAAAATGCATCTCAATATTTCATTTTTTATTAGACTAATAGTACTTTATAGACATGGATTTCTCCTCCTTCCCCTCAACAACTCTGGAAACAAGGGTGGAGAGGCCTTGCATATGGAGGCCCCTAATATGTCCCTATGTAGCCACCCATACAAATCATTACACCTCCTCAATTTCAAGCATCCATACCCAGCCCTCCACGATCAAAATTTCCTACACAACCTCTATCTTATCCCAATAATGGTAGGCCATCTTAACCGAATCAAACTAAAGGAATCACAACCTACCCTACTTACTCTATCTCATCCATGGACTGTGATGATATTCATTATATTTAAGAAGACATTGACCTGAGAGCATCCTCTCATGTATATCGAATATTTCAATAAGGAATCTTAGATTCAAGTATTTGATCAAGAATTACCTCTAGAACCCATGATAATTGTACAAGTAGGCCCTGGAATCCATAAACCACCTTATTTTAAAATATTACGTGCAGAGAAACCTACAACTCATTCAAAATTTGATTTCTTAGGTTAACTAAAAAACATGTGTTAAAATTACAAATTGTCAAGCTATTAAAGACATACCTATTTATTCAAAAGTTGTAAGGGAACTTTGTTTGAGGAGGCATGAATGAAGACAAAGATATCCCTAGACCATCCATGGCATGGGTAAACTATCAATATGATGATGGGGGGATTCCTTGCTGCAAAATACTCTATTCCTGGTATCCTATTGGTTAAAGTGCAAGTCAATAACACCCTTATCCCAAACACGCTAGTTGACCCAGGTGCTGCTATAAATGTTATGATGTGAGAAACCATGGAAGCCATAGGGATGTCCAACCTAAGACAAGGCCCCTCACCATACTTCAATTCGCTTCTATATTAACAACCAAATTTGAGGGAACTTTGGAGGATGTGGTGATATCCATAGAATCATGGCAGTATCACACAGATTTTATGGTCCTCCAACCAAAATCCTCTCTAGGATGATACTCACTCATACTTGGATGACTATGTATAGCCATTGAAAACACATATATTAAATGCATATCTAGGAGTATGCCAATCTCCCATGGCACCTCTACCAAATAACTAATCTTATACCCTCCTACTAAGCCTAGTATAGATCCTAAAACACATTTTTGGGTTGACGGATAAAGAAGTGATGAATAAGAAATAGTCTATCAGGTTTTCTGTATTGATCAATATCTCACTATCTGAGAAAATAATAAGGATGAAGAAAGCAATGATTTCATTGCTTCCTCTTCCTCTTCCTCCAATGTACATGTTCTTTAACACTTTCTGTATCCAGAAACTGAGACTTCTCTTACCTCAGAAAACGCTTCATATTTAGAACATGATTACTCATTCAAGGGAAAAAAAGGATCTACCATAGATACCATCAAAATTATCCCAAGAAAAAATTTCAACTTCAACAAGGGGTTGACAAACCATCAAAATGAAAAATTGGTCAAGGTATTGCAAAGGCACAAGGATGCCTTCGCTTAGGACTACTTTGATGTGAATGGGATCCATCTCTCTCTCTCTCTCTCTCTCTCTTTCTCTCTCTCTCTCTCTCTCTCTCTCTCTATATATATATATATATATATATATATATATATATATATATTAAAGCAGGATCGAGCCCCATGTGCCAAACCTAATTCCGAAAGAATTCGACATTGAAGGACATAGTCAACAAACAACTATAGAAATTGCTTTCCACTGATTTTATTTATCTAATTTTTGACAGTTAGTGGGTCTTCCCTTTAGTTGTTGTCATTAAAAAATATTGGAAAATTGATCTAGGAGTGTATCTAAAACCAAGAAAAATA
This sequence comes from Pinus albicaulis, assembly GCA_034641835.2. Lineage (NCBI taxonomy): Eukaryota > Viridiplantae > Streptophyta > Pinopsida > Pinales > Pinaceae > Pinus > Pinus albicaulis. The sequence continues at coordinate 987,735,011 of CM076581.1, forward strand.
GATGTTATCCAATTCTGATATAAATGCACTCATGTCAAAGAGCTTCTCGAGAGCTTTTAAATGGCACTTGAATGAAGTTAAACTGATCTAATATGAGAAAGTTATGTCCATTTGAAATTATAGTCCAATAAATAAAAAGTTGGCAGAGTGTGCCACATGGCACCACCACATGGGGACATGTGGTAGTATGGATAGTACAAATGTTGACGTGGTAGTACAACTATTGGAGGATGGGCTAATCATACTGTGACACATGGAAGGCTCTACTAACGAGGTCGACAAGTTGTAGCTTCAAAGAAGGACACATGGAACTAGTGACATAAGGCTCATTTCACTTATATTTTTCAAAATTACAAGAAAGTAGATGTACCAATTTTTTTAATAGGATCAGACATCTATCAACGATTTATGTGTTATTGTTAACCTATTGTGTAACCAGCTCCAAAAATAAAAGAAGAGAGATATCAACGCCTTAGAAATAAGCCACTTCGAGGGGGCAACCTCCAATACATTACATAAATGATCAATTCTTGGATGATACAATTTACAAAACCTGCTTTCTATATATAGGAGTCCATGTGGCCATAATGTAATCCTAGTGGGCCACAATGTAATCCTAGCCAACCTAACAATAATAATTTAAGGGCACAATAATAACAAAATGGGGGTTACAAGGGTACAATAATAAAAATAAAGGGGTTACACTAACAACAATAAGGTACTATACTAGTAATATAGGGACCTAACATGCCCCTCTCCTTCAAAAAAGTGTTGTCCTCAACGCTTGAGTAGCTCTGGGTGCTTCTGTATAAAATTCTCATTCTCCCATGTAGAATCTTCAGTGGGTAAGTTCTTCCACTTGATGAGATACTCTGAAATTGATCGATTCCGTAGCTGTCGAGTTCTTGTTTCCGTGACCGCTTGAGGTTCCAATATGATTTTTCCTTCCTCATCAAGTTCTGGCAATATTGTTTGAACTAGAAGATTTTCACCTATAACCTTCTTTAAGCATGAAACATGGAAAACTGGATGTACTCGCGAAGAAGCAGGAAGCTCCAATTTGTATGCCATAGTACCAATCTTTTGCAACACCTTGTAAGGACCATAGTACTTTGGCGGTAATTTATTATCCTTCTTTGCTTGCTTGAGGGACATTTGTTTGTATGGTTGTAGCCGTAAAAATACCCAATCTCCTACATCAAAACTTCTCTCGCTACGATGTTGATCTGCCTGTTGTTTCATTCGATTTTGTGCCAAATTCAGGTTATCCTTTAATAGTTGGAGAACTTCTTGCTGATGCTCGATGTGATCTTCCACTGCTTGAACCTTCGAATTTTCCCTCAAAGATGATGTGATGGATGGTGGATGATATCCATAAAGTGCCATAAATGGGGTCATTTAGCCCTTTTTCTCTTTTTTCTTCCAATTGTTGTGGTGTCAACCTTGTAGATTGTGGAAATCTAGGCGTAGCAAAACTTCCTTCTTTATAGAATTGAGTGGTAGGCTTCCTTGTCGCCATAATTTTACATTCAACTTTTCTTGCCAACCTGAATGCCTTCTCCAATGAATCAGGTTCCAAAACACGAACTTCATGTTGGATGTTATCCTTTAGAGTACCTAAGAAGAGATCAATCCTGTGTTCCTCTGGAATATTAGTTACCCATATATTCAATTTTTGGAAGTCCTCAATGTGCTGCCCCACTAAACCCTTTTGTTTGAGATTTATCAATTGGCTAAAGAAGGTGTTGCTCTTTGTATCATCATAATGTGCTATCATTTCCTCCGTAAAAATTGACCAAGTGACAATTTTTTTACGGGAGCAAAGCCATCGATACCATACAAATGTATTTGTTCTAAATGTAAAGTTGCAATGCATACCTTTTGTGTGTTTTGCACGTTATGGAGATCAAAATATTGCTCCATCTGTAGTATCCATGTTACAGGATCCTTTCCATCAAACTTCCTCATATCCATCTTTGGAATATGGTAGTTCTTCCCGCCAACATTAGAGTTTATGAAATCACAATTAACATTTATTTTGTTCTCATCATGAGGTTCTTCTACTATCTTTTCACCATTAGGAAACATTTCTTGTATAAACTTTGTCAAACCTTCCATGTCTGCTTTTAGAAAATTCTTCATGTTTTCCATTTTCTCATCGATCTTAGCTTCCATGTCATCCATCTTAGATTCCATGCCAGCCTCCATGCCATCCATCTTAGCTTCCATGACATCCATCTTAGCTTGCACGCCATCCATCTTAGCTTCCAAGCCTTTCTTCAAAACTTCCATTTCATTTTTTGTTGCTCTTTGCGAGAGTGAAATTTGTTGCACTTGCTCTTGTAATTTTGATAGATCATGTTGCAATTCTTCATCTTCATGAGTCATAGTAGAGCCTTCTAAAGGCTTAATGGGTGTTGAATTATTTTTATAGGGCATATTTTAGAACCCAATACTGATATCTATTCTACAATATGCCCTTGGAATCAATTCAAATTGATTCTTCAAACAAGACTTATGCAATTCGGAAAAAAAAAAAACACACCTTTTTCTTGCTTTTGAGGAGCTCGATATTGAAATTCGATTATCTCTGTGATTGCAGCTCTTCAATATTTGAAATTCATCATTGAAGTAGCCCTCTGAATTCTATTTTGAATGCCACAGGTCTGACCTGATTTGGATTCTCCAAGACAAAGTTATGTCCAATCTCCCACAATGACCTAATTATGGACTGGTTCAGTAGAGCGAACTTGTACGACTTGACACGTGTCACTATTTCATCCTTCGCCTCTGAAATTGATAGCAAAGAAACTAAAGTCTGTGTACTTGTGACCAATTTTTACGACACTCCAATCCGATGCTCAGAGAGAGAGTTATTGAAATTTTCCCACGATCACCTCTTTGTGATGAAATTCGGGAGCCTGAAAAAGCACTACCTTCCACAGATCATATCTCCAAAAATATTACGAACCAAGCTCTGAAATTTTTTGACAAGTTTCCTCAAGATTTCAGCTTCGTACCCTAAAAATTTCAGATTCTGAACCTTCGTAGAAAAACTTTATAGCGCAAATGCCACGATGACCTATTTAGGAGCCTGAAAAAAGACCTAAATTCCATAGATCATATATTCGAAAATATTGCGAACCAAGCTCTGAAATTTTTAGAACATCTTCCTTAGGATTGTGGCTTCGCACCCTAAAAATTTCAGCTTCTGAAACTTCGTAGAAAAAAATTTATAGAAAAAATTCCACGATGACCTGTTTGGAGCAGCGAAACCCTAGAATCCCAATCTCTGATACCAAATGTTGTGTAACCAGCTCCAAAAATAGAAGAAGAGAGATATCAACACCTTATAAATAAGCCACTTCAAGGGGTCAACCTCCAATACATTACATAAATGAACAATTCTTGGATGATACAATTTGGAAAACCTCCTTTCTATATATAGGAGTCCATGTGGCCATAATGTAATCCTAGTGGGCCACAATGTAATCCTAGCCGACCTAACAATAATAATTTAAGGGCACAATAATAACAAAATGGGGGTTACAAGGGTACAATAATAAAATTAAAGGGGTTACACTAATAAAAATAAGGGACTATACTAGTAATATAGGGACCTAACATAACCCATTCTGTAAGATTTGTAATGTAAATGGTGCTAGTAAGACTACGAATGTATATAACAACCTAGGTAAGCCTAATATTTTGGAAAAAAAGTTTCATCCTTGGAGATTTTTCGTCTTACTAACTCAGCTGTGTTTCTAAACACAGATGGTCGATAGAGTTTTCCCTCCAACCTCACCCCAAAGCTAGGGTGGAATTCTTCGTCAAAGTCTTAGGTGAGTCTTAGTGTTCTAGTAGAGTCTAATGTAAAAGTGATTTGAGAATAATTTGAGCTAGATGGCTAAATTATTTTATTACAAATCACTTAATCTACTAGATCATGTTGTGTCACAGAATTGGGTATATGTCTTGAGGGTCTAATCCAAATGTGTATTCCCCCTTTGAATTTTGTAAATGTAGAAATATTATGTATTGGAGGGTGGAAAAAAGAATAAATCCCCTCATGTGTAAATTAATTAATTTTTCTGGCCAAATAAAATTAAATCCTAAGCCAAAAAATTAATTAAATAGAGTCAAATTAAGTTGTCTTAGGAAAATTAATTCTCCAAGTGGAGACATTCATGGGTCTTAAAGGAATCAATTTTTGAAGGTCCTCTACCAAAGAAATATTGTATATTTCAAGAAAAATTTGGACCCTTGGACCTTGGCGGTTAAGTCAAAGTCAAATTTTTGAGGAAATTAACTCAAAATAATTAATTTTGAACTAATAAAATTGGAATTAAATAATAAATTCGAAATTTATTGAAAAATAAAAATGCAACGACGAAGATTAAAAGATGATCAAATATTTTTCAATGACCAAGATTATTTTGACAATGATCAAAGAAATTAGCCGTTATTTTTCCACTTGGAGGATTTAGCTATAAATTAGAGAATCATTTGAGTTTGAAGCACGATGATCTATGGCTAGAAAATTGCTGCTGAAACATCTTTGTAACACTATTGTCCCGTTGGGAACTAGTTTTTCTGTCATAATAAAGACTTTGGAGTGAAATTCAAGGTGTTTATGCTTATTTATTTGTGGTACGTACTGACTACATGCATTCCTATGTTGTGCTGAATAATGGTAAGATTTATTTTCATTAGATGGAGATAAAATTATGCTCTTGATAGTTTTGGGCTAATCTTAGGTGGTTTGATTCCCCATATGATTAATTGATTGTCCTGAGATAAATAAATAGTGTTTGCAAGTACTTCAGTCCATGGCCTCCAAGTTCACAAACTTGGGCAGGAATCACTATTGCTTGGATCCAAAATATTTGTGTGGTGGATTAAATCTTCACTAAGGATATAATATGCATTGGGGTTTCTAAATTGTTTTTAGCCACTCATCAAATAAATAAACATTTTTTTTTTCTTAAAAATTTTAAATTTTCAAAACCCTTGTATATTTGTAGATCTTATAAATAATTTTGTAAATTATTTTTGCTAACTTGGGTTTTGGGGTTTTAACACTTTTATATATATTTGGGGTTTGGGTGTTTTATTTTCATTTTGGCAGGTTGAATCAAGAGATCAAGCTGAAGTAGAGCTATATATAGGCCCTTGAGGGTAATATCTAGTCTCTATAAAACTTTGCAGGGCTGTCCACTGAAGATTTTGCAGCAAAATTCAGATCTTGAAGAGAAAAATTGTTTGGAAGTAAGGGTTTTAATTTTCAGGCCTCTTGGGCCTAGATCTGGCCCCTACAAGGCCAACATCCTCCTTCCCTTGCCCAACGCCATCCATCTAGGCCCCCGTGTCTTTATTTTTGGCCCTTTTAGGGTAGACCGTAAGCCATAAAGGCGTTAAACTCCCCTCCTAGGCCCTGCGCAGAGGGTTTAAGGCCTTAAGTGGCTTGGACGTGGGATTAAAGAGTCTCATTCTCCCTATGATACCCTAGATGACTTCTTTAGGGTTATTTGTGGGCTTTTTCGCACCTAATCACTAGAAATTTTCCCCTTTTTTTCCAGTGTCTAGCCTTTGGAGCCTCTCTCCCTCTAGCGTTGTCTCTTTTTGGCATTTTCCTTCCTATTTGGCCCTTGATTTGCTATCCTAGCCTCCTTAGAATTCAACGCTAGCCCTATTGGGCCTAGTGTTGGCTATCCTTGGCCTATTTTTCCCTAGTTTTCCCTTGTTCCATATCTGTAATTTTCAATACTAATTCCTTGGTGGCTTTGTGGGAGAAATTTTCTCAAAAACTTGTGTTTTCAGGTGCAAAATCATTGGAGAAATTTTGGAGAACTTGGGCTTGTTCATCTCCAAGGGCTTGGGCCTAGGGTTTTATCTCTAAATCCTCATTTTGCCCCTATTTTATTAAAACAATTATAAAAATGATTTAAATTCCCTGAAATCTCATCCAACTTGGTCAAAATCACTTAAAATATCAAAACCTAAATTTTCCTAAATTTTGGCCACTAGGGCATCTTAGATCTAAAAATTTTCTTCTTGGAATTTACTGCGTAAATTACTGAATCAAGTTTTCAATTTTTGAAACTCACACTTAAAGAGGGCTATTTTTTTTTTTTTTTTTTGGTTTCGGTGAATTTTCCCTATTTTGGGCATGTTGGGTATTGATTGTAGCATCATTAGCTTGCTGATATGTTAGTTTATTTACCGCTATAATAACTTGTTTCAGATATGATATAGTACTGAATACATCATCATAAAGTGGTCTAAACATATAAATTTACAATTTTTTGGTTATTGGAAAATTCCATGCTTCATATGTTTGTAAAAGTTCATGGTTTAAAGTGATTTTCCTACTCCTGTCCTAGAACTGATAATTGTTGAAGTGTTCGTATTGATTTTGGTATCTAACTTCTATTAAATTGACACTTAACACACTCAAGTATTTGAATATCATTGGTGGTTTAATTTGTTTAATCATTTGGCATATTTGGCTATCATTCTAAGTGAGCATTTCAAGAATTGATCATTGACATATCTCAAGAAATCATTATTGAGTTAGATATATGTTTTAAAAATCTTGTGGAATATTGTTGAATATTGGCACTTGTATGTATTTTGTAACACCTATCTTGTCTTAAGATTGTTATTTAATCATTGTTAAGTACTCTTGTTACAATATAATTCACATGAAGTACTTAAATAACTTAAAAAATATTAACTTAAGTGATTTCACTCAATATCGTTGCATAATCTTCTTAGATATAGCTTGCATAAAAATTTATCTCCTAGCATAAGCTAGGTTGATAGATATCTAGGGAAACCCTTTTCACTTAGATTGAGGGGCTTGGCAACTTTGCGATGGTTAACATGGTGACCTTGCAGTCGTCAGAGCTACAGTCTCTGCAGCAGCAGATGCACGTGGTGATAGGAGCACAACATAAGGTATCGTTAATCAAGCCTTATGATTCTTCCTATTGGCCTCCTTCCCACAACCTACCTTGAAGCCCAAATTCAAAATAGTTAAGGCAATGTTACACTTAGATTAGGCATTTAACTAAAAATAACCAAGATATTTTCACTTTACCTATATTTTAGGAGTTGCATCTCATATAGGTTAGTATATCATAATAAGAAGCAGGTATCCATCCAGGTACTTGGAATTGTTTTACATTAAGCAAGAATTGTGACTCCATAAGGCATTGGTCTCATACATAAGAAATCTAATCTAATCATTAATCTTGCTGAATTTAACAAGGTAGCTAGGCCACTCATCTCTGTCTCCCAAACAAGTTGGTTTCCAAATTGTTTTCCTTCACCTAATTTCATAGGGACTACCCACCATAACATGATGTTGGGAGACAAATAGAGCGAAGTGGGAAAGGATCAGTGTGACAACCCCTGCCCTGAGTGGTTGTCGCTGTGCCTGTATAATCCAAGAGGTAACATTTTCTGGCCCTGTTTCCGGGGATGGGTTTTCTCGTTTCTGAGGTTATGACAATATTCATAACCTTATAATCCTTTTTTCCATTCATTAGACCGTCAAGCGACACACCATTTTCTGGAGCTGTTGCCGTGAAGAACTTTGTGATCCTTGGTTTTCATGACATCCCCTTCGTCATATCATCATTCTCATCATTTATCTCTTATCTCTCCATTCCTAGTCCCACCAATGCCACAACATTTTCTGGCACCTCTCCTTTCATCATTCTTCATCTTCTCATCACCATATCTTTTGTCCTCTCATCTTCTTCATCCATAATTTTAACACCTGGAAATTTAGGGTGGTTTCTATTTGGGTGGCGACTCCACTTATTCATCCAATTACAAAAGATTACATTCCAATAAGTATTCATTTTTATCAGACAGGAAGCCATCCTTGATATCCATCTGCTTCTCCCTGACTAAATTTTCGGTTTTTTCCTTTTGGATTTTAGATCTAGATTCATGTTCAAGTGGCGAATCCACTTCTTTCATTTCCTACAAGAGTTCCTGTTAGAAGATCACTGCTTTCAGACATCTCATTTTTCTTGAACAAGGATATCTATCTCTAAAATCCATTGGCTCTATTTCCCCTAAAGCAGGTCATCATGGATGACCTTTTCGACCCTAGTCATTTTACTAACATTCTTTATGATCTTCCAAAAGAATATATTGATAATTTTCCTTCTTTCACGAGTAATTATTCCATCACTTCTAAGGATCATCTTGAAAGGTTCATTCATTGTATGCTGAATTTCGGTGGTCGGGCATATGACAAGTGTGAATATGTCAAATGTGACTTTTTGCTTGTTATTTGGAGGATGATGCTCAGGATTGGTTTTTTGGTTTTCCTGAACATTCTATTGATTCCTTACAAGCCCTAATAAGTTCCTTTAAGGATATATATGGGAATCAAAAGGATTCATCTTGTGAAAATTATCATATAAAGGAAGATGAACCTGTAAAGAACTTAACCGACATCCAAAGTATTCAAGAAGATGCTCCTCATTAACATTTTCCATATTGCAAACCTTGCGAAAAATTTCACGATGAATCCACTTGTGTCATTGCAAGACAAATCCTCGATAGTGGAAAGGAAGGAAAAATTTGTCAAATTGGTGTCGACAATGAAAGGGAAGGGGCAAACATCTTATTGAGGAGTTAAATCAAATGGTTAAAGACATGCAATTCAGTCAAGCACAGTTGATGAAAAACATGGAAATTAATAAAGAAAAAATGATATAAGATCACACCAAGGATATTAAGGCCATGTACACCACATTGTTAACCATAGAAGAAAAATATGATGAGGAGATAAAAATCATGGAAGTGAACCACTCCAATCAGATGATCACCATGCAAAATAAGCTAAAAATCATGGAAGAAAATCATAAAGAGGAAATGCATTCTATTCAAGAAAATCATGATAAATTGATCCAAGACATGAAAGCTAGTCACATATCTCTTCATAATAGGTTGCAAGTAATGGAAGTTACTCAATATAATTAGAACATCATCTTTCAAGACATGAGGGATACCATGGAAGAAAACTATGCCAAGGAAATCAATGCTATTAATTCTGAGGAAATGTATGCCATGAGAATTGAAAACATCACGCTTCAGAATAAGATGCAAATAATGAAAAAGATATAGGTACAAGAATTTAAACATAAATCAAAGCATGAAATAAATAAAGAGTCTCTGATGGATCACAAGCCTCCCAGTCCGCCAGAGCAATTCTCATCTCAATGTAAAAAGTTTACTTGCTCCATTCAATGTAGGTGGGCTGGAAGTGCCATGATTAAAAAAGAAGATGAGAATGATCAGAATTATGTGTCACTTCTGACAGAGTATATTCAGACTACTTCAGGTTCTTTAGATCTTGCATCCAAGTATATTCAAGATCAAGGAAAAAAATCTACCATGGTCTCATTGCTAACACCACAACCCATCGAGAAAAAGAGAAAAAAACGGAAAAGAAAAAGGAAGAGATTTGATGCGTCAAATGGACGAGAGAAACTCGATATTGAGATAAATAAAAGTCCTAGCATTGTCAGAATTCAACATGGCACATCCAAGAAGCGACCCACATACTTTCTGGAGAGTTTAAAGATGCTCAATTTTCACTATATTGAAAACATCTGATGCCATGGGAATAATTTTGTATAGTATATCTATGTCTTTATTTCACACATTTATATTATGTCTTTTATATTTCAGTTTGATAGAGTATAATTTCTATTCCAATGAAATTTACTATGTATTCATGATGATTTCAATTTTGAATGGATATCTATTTGATGGACTTATGTTTTCTTGGATGTAGGTTCTGAGGTTCTCATGTTAATTCATGAAAGAAACATGTCCCCATATGGAGCCAAATGTTGTACTTATATTTGTCAAATCTCCAAGAAAGCGGATGTACCAAATTTTTCAACAGGATTGGATCATCTATCAACAGTTTATGTGTCATTGTTAACCCGTTATACAAGATTCGTAAAGTAACTAATGCTAGTAAGACCACGATTGTATATAACAACCTAAGTAAGCCTAATATTTTGGAGAAAAGTTTGATTCTAGGAGGTTTTTTGTCTCACTCACTCATCTGTGTTTATAAACACAGATGGTCGGAAAAGTTTTTCCCTCTAACCTCACCCCAAAGCTAGGGTGAAATTCTTCGTCAAAGTTTTAGGTTAGTCCTAGTGTTCTAGTAGAGTCTAATATAAAATTTATTTGACAATAATTTAAGCTAGTTGACTAAATTAATTTATTACAAATCACTTGGTCTACTATATCATGTTGTGTCACAGAATTGGGTATGTGTCTTGAGGGTCTAAGTCAAATGTGTATTCCCCTTTGAGGGTTGTAAATGTAAAAATATTATGTATTGGGGGGTGGAAAAAATATTAAATCCCATCATGTTTAAATTAATTAATTTTTCTGGAAAAATAAAATTTAATCCTAAGCCATAAAATTAATTAATTAGAGTCAAATTAAGTTGTCTTAGGAAAATTATTTCTCTAAGTGGAAAAATTCACGGGTCATAAAATAATCAATTTTTGAACATCCTCCACCAAAGGAAAATTGTATATTTCAAGAAAATTTGGACCCTTGGACTTTAGTGGTTAAGTCAAAGTCCAAATTTTGAGGAAATTAGCTCACAATAATTAATTTTGAGCTAATAAAAATGGAATTAAATGATAAATTCGATTTTTACTCAAAAATAAAAATTCAACGACCAAGATTAAAATATGATCAAATGTTTTTCAATGACCAATATTATTTTGACAAGTATCGAAGAAACTAACTGATATTTTCCCACTTGGAGGATTTAGCTATAAATTAGAGAGTCATTTGAGTCTCTAGAATGATGATCTCTAGCTACAAAATTGCTGTTGAAGCATTTTTGTAACATTATTATCCCAGTGGGAACTATTTTTTTCTGTCATAATAAATACTTTGGGGTGTAATTCAAGGTGTTCGTGTTTATTGATTTATGGTATGTACTGAATACGGGCATTCCTATGTTGTGCTGAATAATGGTAAGATCGATTTATTTTCATTAGATAGAGATAAAATCATGCTATTAGTAGTTTTGTGCTAATATTAGGTGGTTTGATTCACCATATGTTTAGCAAATTGTCTTGAGATAAATACATAGTGTTTGCAAGTACTTCAGTTCTTGGTCTCCAAATTCACAAACTTGGGAAGGAACCACTGTTGCTTGGATCCCAAATATTTTTATGGTGGATTAAATATTTGCTAAGGCTATAGTGGGCATTGAGGTTTCTAAAATTTTTTTAGCCATTCATCAAAGTAATAGCCATAAACATAATTTTTTTCAAAAATTTAAATTTTCAAAACACTTGTATATACGGTAGATCTTGTAAATAATTTTTTCTAACATGGGTTTTGGGGTTTTAAGAATTTTGTATATATTTTGGGTTTAGGTGTTTTATTTTCATTTTTGTAGGTAAGATATAGGCCCTTGAGGGTAAGATCCAGTCTCTAGTCAAGCATTTAAGCTCTTTTTCCATGTCTCTGGCAGGAAAACTAGGTTGGAGGATACTGGCAGAGGACAATCTGTGGACGATAGTGGTTAAACGGAAATATATTGACCCAATCCTTGTGGAAGAGTGGATCATATTTTTGGAAAAAAATTTCACCAAGTCATCAACGATATGGAAAGCAATTATGATGGCACTGAGACTAGCAGAGAAAGGATTGGCTTGGAGGGTCGGGAATGGTGGAATGTGCAGGATTGGGCTTGACCCATGGGTTGGGTGCAGCGAAATCTACGCTCTCAATGAGGGCTTGGTGGAGCTTCTAGATAAAAAAGGGATATATGTCTTGAGTCAAATTGGGAAGCCAAAGGATACAAATATTTGGGCACAAGCCTGGAAAACGACGGATGAAATCCAACTTGACCAACAGTGGAGACAGGAATGGCATGGATATATATACATGAATTCGTTCGTACGAAAGTGCCGCTAAAATATTTCCCTGACATCATCTGTTGGGTTCATGCAAATTAAAGCATATATACACCGAAAGAAGGATATGGTTACATTTTGAAGTGTAGAGAAAGGGGCGTACAAGAATGGTGGTACAAAACTTTATGGAAAATGGAGGGGCCTACAAGAGAAAAACTTTTCTTCTGGTGTATCCTCAAGAAAAAGGTTTCAAATTGGGATTCACCACAATTGTTTTTTCTAAACAAACCAGGTTGGTGTGGTCTATGCAAGGATGTAGAGGATTCATTGGACCACCTTTTCCTTTCCTGTCAATTTACTCAAAAAAAGTGGGAACACACCTTGTCATTGAGCAATTTTAGGGCCTCTTGGAATGGCGAAAATTGTGGTGAGGCTTAGAGAGACTAGTGGGTGACATATAAAGAGCATAATTTCAGAATATTACCTCTTATCATATCATGGGGAATCTGGATGGCTAGAAACAAAGGGATTTTCTGGATGTCACAACCTCCTCTTCAATTGTGGCTGTAGAATGTGCGACGATTCTTACACTACTTCCTTCTCCAGACCCTTGAAAATCCCCTAGGCACATAAATATTGAAAATATAAACCATGATATACCTTGGGAATATTTTGATGGGGCAACTAATAATCAAAGAAGACGTGAGGCGAGCATGATTATCCATAAAAACCAAAATGTCTCCATTGTTGCTTCAATGGGCATTGGCGTAGGTACAAACAATTATGATGAACTTAAAACTTTAAATCTCCTAATTTGTTGGCTCATCCAACTTGGCATTGATTCGGTTCAAATTTTCGGGGACTCCATGAATTTCATTGACTGGGTCAACAATGCACAGAGATGTCAAAATACTATGTTACTTACGATTCTAGAAGAGGTACATGAACTAAAATTGCACTTCATACTTATTTTTGTATGCCATATTTACAGGGAACGAAACAAGACCGCTGACCTTCTTTCTAAAGACGATCTACTACAAGATTTGGAAGCGTGGCACATATTGGTGAAGGACGAGGATGGGGTCTGTGTGTCGGACTCCAGGCCATACTAACATAGTGCTCCATGTTTTCCTCATCATGTGTTTTGTTCTTTTTTTCTCCAGCAACGTTACATATCCTGGACAACATTATGTACATAATTTTTGGATAGCTTCTTATGTTTTTATTGTCTACCATTTTTGACAGTGGCTCAGACACAAACTTGGTTGATACACGCGAGGCTTTTTTCTCGTAAGGGAGGCACATGACAAAACATGTTTTATTTTTGCATATGCTGGGGCTGTTTTCCTAAAGGGAGGCCCGTGATACACCTGTCTATTTTATTTTTTTGCACATGCTGTTTGATTCACACTTCATGAATGGATGTGATACATCAGTGTGTTGATACTACTATATTTTTGTCTATATATGGAAAAAATGACCTGATGCCCTATGGGGCGTAGAAAACATAAGGAATTCTGAAGCATCTGAGATGTAACTTTTTTAATATATATATATATATATATATGTATATAAGTTCATTTTTTTTTCTTGGAAAAAAAAAAGATCTAGTCTATAGAAATTTTTGTAGAGCTGCCCACTGAAGATTTTGCACCAAAATCCAAATTTTGAAGATAATTTTTTTTGGAATCAAGGGTTTTAATTTTCAAGCCTCCCGGGCTTGGATCCATCCCCTAGAAGGCCAACTTCCTCCTTCCCTTGAACAACATCAACCATCTAGGCCTATGCATATTTCGTTTTGGCCCTTTTAGGGCAGGTCGCAAGCCCTAAAGGCCCCAACCTCCCCTCTTAAGCCTTGAGCAAAGGATTTAAGGCCTTAAGTGGACTAGTCGTGGGCTTAAAGAGCCTTGACCTCCCTTTGATACCCTAGAAGGTTGCCTTAGGGCTAGATGTGGGATTTTTAGCCCTAAACACTAGCCTTTTTCCCATTTTTGGCCAACGTCTAGCCTTTGGAGCCTCTCGCCCTCTAGTGTTGTCTCTTTATAGCATTTTCCTTCGTCTTTTTCCCCTGATCTACCAGCCTAGCCTCCTTAGCCCTCATTGCTAGCCCTATTGGGCCTAACGTTGGTCCTCATTGGCCTATTTTGCCCTAGTTTTCCCCTGTTCCATATCTGAAATTTCCAAGACTGATTCCTTGGTGGTTTTGTGAGAGAAATTTGCTCAAAAAATTGTGTTTTCAGGTGAAAAATCATTGGAGAAATTTTGGACAACTTGGGTGTTGAAATGACAACAAGAAATGGCACCCCAAGGGAGCTTATGATTTAATTTTCCCTTAATTAAATTATAAGTAAAAATTGTAATTCCATCACATAACAACTTGTAAGTGTTAACTGAGTCAAGAAGACTTAGTTAGCTCAATAAATTTGATATGGAGGTCAAAGTAGAGAAATGTAGGGTTTATCCTACATTTTATGAGCCCTATTTGAGTTATTTGTGAGTTGTAATTAGTTAACTTAAGTATTTGAGTTAAAATTAGTTTAACTATTTCTAAAGGAGAGATGAGTTAGTGATTGGTATAATGAATTAAATATGATTTAATTCACAAGTAGTGATCAATCAGTTAACTGATAATTCGCTATATATAACTGTTGCATGTAAGTTTTAAGGAAGGACCAGTTGAGATTAGGGTTAAAGGGAAGATAACTATCATTTGTATAATTAGAAAATTGTACTGGTCATACATAGGTCATCAGGAAGCCTTGGATGAATTTCATAATCATTAATTGGGAATTTACTAATTAATAGGGGATCAATTAGCCCAGGAATGCGTAATCAAGGCTAGCAAGGAAAATGAAAGCAAGTGGTTAAATATTGGACCAAACTTGCTTAGATCAGAGAAATATTAGAGTGAGACAGTTAGCAGAGTGCAGAGGTTTCTAAGGAAGGGAAATAACATTGTATTGTTTCATGTTCTTGACTTTATGCAATATACATATAACGAGGTTTTTAGTTGAGGCTTTCCCAGATACATCTTGTGTCGTGCGATTGATATTTATTTCTCTTACTTGTTTATGTGATTGTGCAATTGTAATTGGTTTCCACAATTTGTAGAATTGATTCAGTATTTTTTTAAAGTAAATTTCATGATCGGTTGAATCTATTTAGATGTTTATACATGGTATCGTAGTAGAAATCACAATATAAGAGAAGAACCAGAGTTTGTTTTGAACATGTACATCAAATTTGCAGATTTATTCTTCAATACCAACAACAGATCAAGATGTATTTAACTGGCTTGAGACTTGAATATTACCTTGAGGGAAATTCAAACTACATAGCATGGAAGGATATTATGGAGGTAGTGCTAGGGGAAAACGAACTAAAGGAATTCATAGACAGTGATATTTCCTAGCTAACATCAGCATATGATAGAATTCTTGATGCGTGGAAGAAGAATGTAGAAAAGGCGATAGGGATATTGTTAGAATGAGTTTGAGATCATATTGTATCAAACCTCCATGGAAAGGGAACATATATGTTTTAGAATAGCAGCGACCGCTGAAGGAAAAGATCAGAAATATAAATATGGAGAATGGTGACACAATTCAAAAAAATTGTCTAAGTTCACTCAATGTCAAGATGAGCTTGGAAGTGTTGGGGTAACATTTTCCCAGGATGATTTGGTGGGCCTAACACTTATAGGCCTTCCTAAGAGGTGACATAGCTACCAGGACTCGGTGAATGGGAGGGAGAAGCTACCAGAGTGGGAGTGATTGTGGTCCAACTTGGTACAAGAAGAGATTCAACGGAACACTAGAGATGGATCCTCAAAAAATACTGATGATGAGGAGAAGTGTGCCTTGGCTGGAAAGGTGAAGAAAGGGAAAGGGAAGGATTCCAATTCCAAAATCAGATTCCAGTCAGGTAGGCATGAAGCGAAACTTTTTAAGGATAATATGTTTTCACTGTCATGAGCTTGGAAACTATGCTACAAAGTTTCCACACAAGAAGACCAACAATAAGACCTCAGGAGGAGAAACAAGTGAAGCACTTGCCTCAAAGTTTGAGTTGTATTTTCCCATCATCGCATTCATGGTCTCATTAGTGATGGGTTCTGTGTGGAACTTAGATAATGGAGCTTCGTTCCATATGAATGAAAACAAAGAATTCTTCAGTATCTTGGAGGAGAAGGATCTCCAGATGCACATCGAGATGGGAGATGAAGGGAGGTGTAGCGCTACCAGTGTAGGTACAATTAGCTTTCAAAGAGACTCAGGTAAACATCTCACATTAAAATATGTCATGTGTGTTCTTGGTTTAAAAAAGAATTTGGTTTCTGTTGCTATGTTGTAAGACCGTGTCTATGATGTGGTATTCAATGAAGGAAAGGTGTTCCTCTGTCACAAAGCCATCGTACAAGTGAAAAAGATTGGGGTTTGAGTAAATAACCTCTACAAATTAGATGTAGAAGACTGCGCTTCCTTGAGAACGAAAGTAGAGAAGGTGGAGAGTCGAGACATCAATGAGTTATGACACAAGATATTGGGCCTTCTACACCATGACACTTTGAAGATCATGCAACAAATTTCTACAGAACTCCCAAAGGGCACACTTGCATAGAGAGATACATTCAAAGGGTGTACATTGGGGAAGTATACCAAATCCAACTTTCACGATAAGAGAAAATGAGAAAAGGTGATTCTTGAGAGAGTTCACTCAGATGTGTGTGGCCTCTTCTTGATAGTTCCATAGCAAAAAACATGTATTATGTAATTTTTGTTGATTTTTTTTCACGCAAGTGTTAGATTTTCTTCATGCAGAAGAAATATCAGACGTTCTCCAAGTTTTTTGAGTTCAAGGAACTTCTTGAGAAAGATACATGGAAGGAGGTGAAGGCCTCAAGGAGCAATAATGGTGGAGAATATGTCTCTAACGAATTCAAGAACTTCTGTGCTTCAGAAGGAATTTGAAGGGAATTGATAGCACCTCATAACTCACAACATAATGGGGTTGCAGAAAGGAAGAACAAAATTATTGTGAGACTAACATGAGCTATGTTACATGATCAGAGCCTACCGTTGCATCTGTGGGCGAAAGCATGCAATATAACAATATTTGTGCAGAACATAAGTGCTCATTGGATACTTGGGAGGAGTACACGAGAGGAAGATTTTTCAGGTAAGAGACTAGATGTGCCGTGTTTTAAAATTTTTGGTTCATCAATTTATTTCCATGTGACCAAAGATGCTAGGAAGAAGCTAGAGTCAACATTTGATTTGGGGATATTTTTCGGGTACAATGATACAACTCACAAATATCAAGTGTACTTTCCAACACACAGGATGACAATGGTCAGAAGAGATGTGAAATTTGATGAAGAGAAGGCCATGCAATTTTCCCTTGTGAGGGAGCTTCAGTTTCATTCAATTGAGTAGCTCTTGGCTCCAAAATAAGAAGCTCAAGATGTGGAGTAGCCACAAGCAGATTTGCAAAAAGTGGAAGCACCCACTCATGCAAAGACATCCCGAGATGGAAGGAAGTGCACCATAGAGGCTGGTAGGTTGTTGCTAGATGCGAGAGAGAATGTGGGAGCACCCACATCACAACATAGTCAAAGAATGTCCCAAGAGCAGTACACTAGATACATGGCTCTTATGAGTGAAGGTGTAGAGATATAACCATCGTATTTTGAGTAATAAGTGAAAAAACCAATTTGGGTTGATGCCATGGTTGAGGAGTATGACTCCATTATCAGAAACAGTGCATGGGAAGTTCTCCCAAGACCAGAGGGGATTTCGGTTGTAGGATCTAGGTGGATCTACAAGGTGAAGCAGGAAGCAGATGTGAGTGTGGAGAAGCACAAGGCTAGATTTGTGGCCATAGGGTTCTCTCAAGTGTAGGGTATTGATTATGATGAGACCTTTGCACCAGTCTCAAGGTACTCATCAATTAGATCCATCCTTGCACTCTCAATGTAGATGGAATGGAAGATACATCAGATGGATGTAAAGACAACCTACCTCAATGGGGTGATTCAGGAAGAGGTGTACATTGAGAAGCCAGATGGTTTTGAGACCTTGAACAGAGAATAGCATGTGTGCAAAACCAAGAGATCACTGTATGGGTTGAAGCAGCAAGAACCTCGTGTTTGGTACACCAGGATAAAAAACTATTTCACTAGGTTGGGCTTCACCAAGAGTGAAACAGATGCAAACTTTATAATATTGTGGTAAAAGGTAAGCTTTTGATTATTGTACTTTACATCAATGATCTGAGACTGACAGGTGATGGGAAGCTCATCAAGCCTTGCAAAGAGGATCTTGCAAGAGAATTTGAGATGAAGGACACAGGGTTCTTGCACTATTTCCTGGGATCGGAAATATGGCAAAGAGATGGGGAGATATTTGTATCTTAGGGAAAGTATTCCAACGAGATCCTCAGGAATATCCACATGGAGGGCATCAAATCCATGGAGAATCCTCTAACAGGAAACTGGAGGAAGGAGGATTCTAAGTTAGGCGAAGTAGTGGATGCTACTATTTATAGGAAACTTGTGGGTTCACTCATGTATTTGGTGAAAACACAACCAGACATATGCTATGTGGTTAACCAACTTAGTCAAGCTATGGTTAATCCCACCAAGATATTTTGGAAGGCAGACAATCGTGTGTTGAGATATCTCAAAGGCACTACACGGTATGGGATATGGTACAAACATACAGAGGGAGTGAAGCTTCAAGGCTTCATCGATGCATATTGGGTAGGGAGGCCATCTAACAAGAAGAGCACACCAGGGGGAATATTCAACATAGGATCAACAAAAATTTCCTAGTACAACAGGAAACAGAGATCAGTCGCACTTAGTTCAATAGAGGCAGAGTACATGGTGGCCAGTCATACAGCATGTGAGGCCATCTGGATGAGGAAGATACTTGTTGGTTTGTTTGGTCGACAGATGGATCCAATGGTGATTTATTGTGATAACCAAAGTTGCATCAAACTCTCGGTTAGTCCAATTTTTCATGACAAGTCCAAGAGTATTGATATCCGATATCACCATCTCAAAGATTGTGTGCATAGGTGGATTATGTCATTAGAGTACATTCCCACACAAAAGCAAGATGAAAACATCTTGATGAAGGAACTGTCAAGAAGAAAATTTGAGTTCCACAGAGGTAGGATCAAGGTAGAAGATAATCCCTTTCTTGTTGAGAGGGAGTGTGGAAATGGAAACAAGAAATGACACCCCAAGGGGGCTTCTGATTTGATTTTCCCTTAGTTAAATTAGAAGTAAAAATTGTAATTCCATCACATATTAAATTGTAAGTGTTAAATGAGTTAGGATGACTTAGTTAGCTTAGTAAATTCGAGTTGGAGGTCAAAATAGAGGCATGTAGGGTGTCTCCTAATTTTTATGAGCCTTGGTTGAGTTATTTGTGAGTTGTAATTAGTTAAAGTTAAAATCAGTTTAACTACTTCTAATTGAGAGATGAGCTAGTGATAGGTCTAGTGAATTAAATTTGATTTAATTCACAAGTAGTGATCAATTAGTTAACTGATAATTCACTATAAATAACTGTTGCATGTCAGTTCTAAGGAAGACCTAGTTGAGATTGGGTTTAAAGGGAAGATAAATTTCAGTTGTATAATTAGAAAATTGTATAGGTCATTCATGAGGTCATCAGGAAGCCTTGGATGAATTTAAAAATCATTAATTGGGAATTTCCTAATTAATAGGGGCTCAATTAGCCTAGGAATGCATAATCAAGGTTGGTCAGGCAGAGGCAAGCAAGTGGTTAAATGTTGGACCAAACTTGCTTATATCAGAGTAGGATGAAAGTGAGACAATCAACAAAGTGCAAAGGTTTCTCAAGAAGGGAAATAGCATTGTATTGTTTCATGTTCTTGACTTTATGCAATATACAGATAACATGGTTTTTAGCTGAGGCTTTCCATAGATACATCTTGTGTTGTGCGATTGATATTTCTTTCTCTGACTTGTTTATGTGATGGATCGTAATTGGTTTCCACAATTTGTATAGTTGATTTAATATTTTGTTTTATTATATTGATGATAATAATGATCTAAATTCCCTAAAATCACATCTAACTTGGTCAAAATCACTTAAAATATCAAAACCTAATTTTTCCTAAATTTTGGCCTCTTGGGCATCTTAGATATAGCCTAGATCTAAAAATTTGCTTATTGGAATTTACTGCATAAATTATTGAATCAAGTCTGCAATTTTCTAAATCTCATACTTAAAGAGGGCTAACAAAATGGATTTTTTTAGTTTCGATGAATTTTCCCTATTTTTGGGCATGTTGGGCATTAATTGTAGCATCATTAGCTTGCTGATATGTTATTTTATTTATTGTTGTAATAATTTTTTTAGATCTAATATACCGCTGAATACATCATCATAAAGTGGTCTAAACACATAAATTTACATTTGCTAGTCATTGGAAAATTCCATGCTTCATATGTTTGGATAATTTCATTGTTTAAAGTGATTTTTCTAATGTTATCTTAGAACAAATAATTTCTGAAGTATTCTTGTTGATTTTGGAATCTAACATTCTTTTAACTTGGAACTTAACACACTCAAGCATTTGAATCTCATTGGTGGTTTAACTTGTTTAAACATTTCGCATCTTTGGCTATCATTCTAAGTGAGAATTTCAAGAATTGATCATTGGCATATCTCAAGTAATCATTGTTGAGTTAGATATCTATTCTAAACATTTTGTGGAATATTGTTGAATATTGGCACTTGTATTTTGTAGCACCTATCTTGTCTTAATATTGCTATTTAATCATTGTTAAGTACTCTTCCTATAAGATAATTCACATTAAGTACTTAAATAACTTAAAAAATCTTAACTCAAGTGATTTCAATCAATATCGTTTCATAAGCATCTTAGATCTAGCTTGCATTAAAAATTATTGCTAGGTTGATAGAGATCTAGGGAAAATTTTCTCACCTAGATTGAGGGGCTTAAAAACTCTTTGGTGATTAACACAGTAACCTTGTAGTCATTAGAGCCATAGTCTTTGCAGAGCCATAGGCACTGAGTGATAGCAACACAATAAAATGTATCATTAATAAGGCCTTAGCCAACTTCCTGTTGGCCTACTTGTTGAAAAGTGTAACTAGGATCGATATTCATATTGACTATGTAATTATTTATTTATGTAAAGAAGAAGAGAAAGATAATAAAATGTATTTTTGTTGTACTTGATTCATGGGTTTCATGAGAAAGATTTTTATTATAGGTCAATAAAATTCTTCTTGATGTCTATTAGGGTTGTCTTCTGGTTACAAGTATAATTAAGTGTCATGCATATGAAGAGTCTAGTCATCACTATATCCTCCAAGACCTCGAAATTCATGAATCCTTGAAGGAATGGCTAAAGACAACCTTCATCCTCACCTCATTAACGCTGGAAATTATGCTCTACATGTTGGCCTAATACACAGTGATGAAGTCGGCTTACTAGCTGGCTGTATGGTTGGCCTAAAGACGGGAACTATGCTATATATATACCCTGAACCTGTGGCTCATTTGACACCAAGAATTGTAGATTGCGGATTACATAGAGGATTCAAGTGCAGGTTAAGGGACAGAAGTTTGCGGATAGTTCTGGAGTAACAACGTGGATCAACAAGAGGAAAATTTGGACCAGTACAGAGTTAAATTCAAGGTTAAATATGGTATTTATATCAAGGTTAAGGAAGTTCAGATACACTACAACAGTCTGATATATATACAGTGAGGTGTGGATCTGTCTTGGGTGCTATACAATGATATTATAGTGAAATAATATTAAGGAAGGTAAATCTATCATTTACCATCCTAATGTAAAATACATAAAAGAAAGACAACATATCCCAAGTGAAGTAACCTCAAGGTAATAAGAAGTAAAGGGTCCTGAGTGACCTAGCCTAATATCTGAATAAGTTTGTGAAAAGGCACTATTATATAGAAATGAGAAATATACTTGAAGATCAAGCAAGGAAGGAATGTTTTAGCAATCGAGTCAATGAAGATAGACTTAGAGATTGGGTTCTCTAGTATTGGTGCAAGACAATGCCGGTTGGTGCAGAAAAGAAAGGTCAGTGTTGGAGATCAACAAAGAAGAAGTGTTAATTTTGGACAACTAGGCCAAAAATCCATGTTGTGATGCTCATATGAAGATGCCAATATTTTTATTGGATTCCTCTTTTGGAGAGGTGCAATATCGATCTAAATATCATCTTGATCCAATGAGCAGAACATTTATTTTGAATTAAATCCACTTATGTGCAAGGTTAGCCAAAATTGAAATGTAGGCTTGAAGCCCCAGCAGATGTGTCACACACCCTCACTGATGGATATATATAGGTCAATGTTGGAGGTCATTTCATCATCACATCATCATCAAATTCTCTCTCCTCATCTGATTGGTTCGATCATCACTTGGAGTCTCTTCTTCTCCAAATGTGGGAAACACAACAAAATGATTTTTTGTTTTCGACCTAGGGTTTTCAACGCAGATTTGACCAGTGTTGACTTTGGTCAACGCATGGTCAAAATGACCCCAAACTTGGTCAAAATTTTGATT
This sequence comes from Pinus albicaulis, assembly GCA_034641835.2. Taxonomy (NCBI): domain Eukaryota; kingdom Viridiplantae; phylum Streptophyta; class Pinopsida; order Pinales; family Pinaceae; genus Pinus; species Pinus albicaulis. The sequence continues at coordinate 987,757,547 of CM076581.1, forward strand.
TCTGTAGTCCGCATTTATTGGCACAAAAATCGAGGTTGATTGTTGACTTTTACCGAGGTGCGTTGACTTTTTTTTGCTACTGTTTTGCGTTGACTGGGATAGTGTTGAATTTTGTTGAATTTAGGTTGACTAGTATAGCTGTCCAAGAGGTTTGTGTGACACTTATGGTTGGTTGACGGTATTGAGACTTTGCTGGTTGAAGCATCTTGTTGACCGCTGTAATGCACCACACCACAAATATTTTTCTGATCAAGTTAAGTGTAATTTTTGGCTTGTCTTCTGTCGATCTACTGGTATGTTCTATCATAATTTTACTTTATTGTTTATGTGATTGTTGTTTTATATTGGGGATAAAAGTAAAATTGCATCAAGCATAGAACATCTACGAAAATTTACATGGTATCAGAGGTGAGGTGAAGACAAAGCCTAAGTTTGTAGCAATCATTGAAGAAGAGCATGGGTACCTCAAACTATAATGGCTTCAAAGATGATGAAAAATTGACTGGGAAGGAATACTTCCATGCCTGGAAGATGACATTGGATCTTATGTTGGAAGACCAAGATGTCATGGACCATGTGCAGGGTAAAATGCCTCCATCCACTGCACTTGCTGCCACCAAGTCAAAATATAAGAAGGGGGAAATCAAAGCAAAGTTGATGATCAGGGACTCAACTCATAAGAGTCTAGTTGCCTACATATCTGAGCTGGGCACATCTAAGGAAAGGTATGATAAGTTGGTCAATATGTTCAAGGCCAACAATGCAAATCAAGTCCTTTTCTTCAAGAACCAACTGAAGAATCTAAAGAAAGGTAGGGATGGATCCGTTCAATCATATTTTCTAAAATTTATTGAAATCATAAATAATCTTCTGGCCATTGGGGAGACAATAGCTGATCGAGAAATGGTTCTCACCACACTTGGAGGTCTCTCCTCCGAATGGCATCTATTCAATACTACCATTCTCAATAACAATGTGATACCTGATTTTGACGAAGTACTATCGAGGTGCGTACAAGAAGAGACAAGGATGAAGGAATATTAAAATGAAGGAAATTTTGCCTTTAATGCTCGTAGTAAGAAGAAGAACAATGGTGGTGTAAGGAACAAAGGAAGAGTAGGGGCCGAAGGGAATAAAGGAAAATGTTACACATGTCACAAGACTGACCACTATGCTAGAGAATTCCCTTTCAAGAAGGATTCTCCTAATGATGATGATAACAACAACAACCGGAGGAATGGAAATAAAAGGAACAATAGTTCAAAGGAAAGAGGAAGGCTCCCTCTGGTGGAAATGGGAAACCTTTCAAAAGGTCAAGAAATTCTAGGTTCGAGGAATCTAATGTTGTTGATGATAAAAAAAATGAATTCATTCTTGTATCTGCCCTCTCTGCTGCATCTCCACCTGACACTATGGATGTATCGTTGATATATAGTGGTTCCTCAAGGCACATCACTCGATTCATGGAAGCACTTTCTGATATGGTTGAGAAGTATTTTGATCTGAAAATTGTCATTGGAGATAATGCCACATATCCCATGAAAGGGACAGGGACTGTGACCCTCCACTTGTCTCAAGCTCAAGTCCTCCACTTGCAAGATGTACTATATGTACCTAGTTTGAAGAAGAACATTGTGTCTATTTCGGCCATGGAAGACAAAGGTTTCAATGTGGCATTCATTGATGGGAAGGTGCACATCTGGAAGAATATTTTCAAGGAAGCTATCATGATTGGGTTTAGAGTTGATACACTCTAACAGGTTGGAGGAAGTACACTGGAAGTGATGACATGTGATACTATCCGACATACTGAACTATGGCACTGGAGGTTTGGACAGCTTCACTACAAATCCCTTCCCAAAGAAAGGAAGGTGGTGACGGGGATTCCCGGGTTCTCAAACAATCATGAAGGTGTATGTCAGGGTTGTGCCGAAGGAAAAAATATAAGGGGACCTTTCCCCTCAAGTGTCACAAAGACATCTGATGTCTTGAAATTGATACATTCTGATCTGTCTGGTATGCTGCCTGTGACATCCTTGGGAGGATGTTATTATTATATGACATTCATAGATGACTTCTCTTGCAAAACCTGGATATAATTCTTGAAGAAGAAGGATGAGGATTTCATGTGGTTTCATACTTTCAAAGCCTTGGTGGATAATATAATAGGGAAGAAGATCAAGATATTGAGGACCGATAATGGCACTGAACAACAAATTCAAGAACTTTTGCAGAGAAGCTGGCATAAAGAGGGAGACCATAACTGTCTATACTCCTGAGAAAAATGGCGTTGCTGAAAGAAAGAACGGTACTGTTGTGGAAGCTTCTCGTTCCATGCTATGTGACCAAGGTCTTCCAAAGTTTATGTGGGGAGAAGTTGCGAACACTACTGTGTACATAAAAAACCGATGCCCGCATTCCGCTCTGGACTCCAAAACTTCCGAAGAGGTTTTATCTGGTAAGAAACCCGACGTCTCACATTTTAGAGTTTTTGGATGTCATGTTTATTTTCATGTACCGAAGGAGATGAGGAGCAAGCTGGATGCTTTTGGAAAGAAGCAAATGTTTGTGGGCTACAACGAAACTTCAAAGGCATATAGAGTCTATGTTCTTGGTCAAAGGGAAGTGGAGATATGCCACAATTTTACCTTTGATGAAAATTCTTCCCTGAGGAAAGTAATCAATCTTCCGAGATCTGAGGAAGACCATGAAGCAAGGCCTGGAAATCAAGAAGAACCGAAAAATGAGACGATGCTCGATTTTGAAGGACCGATGGACCCTATTGATCCACCTCCATCAATGAGGAAAAGACCATCATGGCTCAATGACATTCTCGAGGATTCCGAGAGACATATGGCCCCAAGGGGGACATTCCGTGAAAGCAAGAAGCCAAATAGATACCAAGGGTATCTAGCAGCCATGAATAAAATTGTACAATCTGAGCCTGGATATTTTGAGGAAGATGTAAAGCATCAAGTCTAGAAGGATGCTATGCATGAATAATATGAGTGCATTATGAAGAATGATGTCTAAGATGTGGTTCCGAGACCAGAGGACAAAGCAATTGTCACCTCGAAATGGCTCTATAAGATCAAGCATGGATATGATGGTAGTACTGAAAAGTTCAAGGCAAGATTCGTGTCCCGTGGCTTCTCTAAAAAATAAGGCATAGACTATGATGATATATTTCAACCTGTGGCCCAATATACCACCATCCAATCTATCATAGCCCTTTATGCTACACAAGGATGGAATCTTCATTATATGGATGTGAAGACTTCATTTCTGCATGGTGCGATAAAGGAAGAGGTGTATGTGGAGCAACCTCTGGGGTTCGAAGTCCAAGATCGGTACACCCATGTTTTTAGGTTGAAGAAAGCCCTCTATGGGTTGAAGCAAGCACCCAAAGCTTGGTATGAGAGGATAGATAGCTACCTGATGAAGCTAGGATTCACTCATAGCAATGCTGATCCAAACCTTTACTTCAAGGTTGATAGAGAAAAGCCTCTCATTCTGGTGCTGTATGTGGATGACCTCTTCCTGACAGGTGCTGACCCTCTCATTCATCAGTGTAAGAGGGAGCTCACTACTGAGTTTGAGATGAAGGTCCTAGGACTGATGCATTACTTCCCAAGCCTGGGGGTCTGGCAGAGACCTGGCGAGATTTTCCTTTCTCAAGGAAAATATATTGTGAAGCTTTTGGAATGATTTGGAATGGTGGACCGTAAGTCCATGTCGACATCGATGGAGCTCAACTTTAAGAAGTTGAGTGGCAGTGTTGCTAGGCCCGTGCTAGCAAATCCTACGGAGTATCGTCAACTCGTAGGGGCCCTGATGTTCTTAGTGAACACACATCCAGACGTATGTTTTGAAGTGAACACTTTGAGTCAACATATGGTTGTTCCTCATGACATTCACTAGGTTGGTGCCAAGAATCTGTTGACATACCTTCGAGGCACGATAAACCATGGGTTGAGATACACTGTTGGGAGCGTGACATTCCATGGATATAATGACACCGATTTGGCAGGCAGTGGGGTGGATCGCAAGAGCACATCATGATACTACTTCACACTTGGTTTTTCTTCGATATCTTGGATGAGCAGGAAGTAGAAGTCAGTGGCTTTGAGCACTGCGGAGGCTGAATACATTGCAGGGAGTATGGCCTGTTGTGAAGCAGTTTGTTTGTGAAAGCTATTCAGTGAGGTGTTTGGGCATGTGCTAGATACCATCGTGATACTTTGTGATAACCACAGTGGGATTCGGTTGTCCGAGAATCCTGTGTTCCATGATGGATCCAAGCATATTGATATCAGGTACCACTTTATCCGGAATATGGTACAACGAGGCACCGTAAGGGTCAATCATATAGGAACTGATGAACAGGTCGCAGATATTATCACAAAGACCTTGGGGAAGGTCAAGTTCCTAACCTTCCGTGAGAATCTTGTAATCGTGGAACAATCCTATGCAAAAGGTCCTGTTGGACGAAGAGCTTTGGGAGCTCTAAGGGGCTTTGGGGATAGCTTCTCGAAGCTATAAGCATGCACGGGGCTAGGCTTGCCGAACCTTGTGGTGCTTCTGCCCCACCGTTTTTATGTTAGGTTGGTTCACCTCTCATGATCTGTGCACCATATGCATCCTACCCATTGAGTCTCGGACTCATGGGAAGTACCTCTCATTTGGCTAGTGAGGTGGGAAAAGCTAGAGACCAGTAGCAAAGACCGATGGATGCATAAGAGATTTTCGTACTCTCTATGTCTAGGGTGGAACATGTCCAACCACTTGATCTGGGATCAATTCTAGTGAGGTTTTGGACCTCCAACTAAATTCGGGTCAGGTAAACCAACTTCGGGTTGGTATGTGACTCTTTTGAGTCCTATAGAGGTTTTGAACCTATGGGCTGAATTTGTCAGCTGGGAATGATGTCTTTGTGACTGAACTTTTCTGATCTGAAATAAAGAAGCCAACAAATCAAGTTACGGCGGGATGACGCATGATGTTTGGATGGCATAGGTGGATGGAGTTCTCCCTAGTTGAGAGGGAGTGTTAATTTTGGAAAACTAGGTCCAAACTCCATGTTGTGATGCTCAGATGAAGATGCCAATATTTTTATTGGATTCCTCTTTCAAAGAGGTGCAAGATCGATCTAAATATCATATTAATCCGATGAGTAGAACATTTATTTTGAATTAAATCCACTTATGTGCAAGGTCGGCCAGAATTGAAATGTAGGCTTGAAGCCCTAGTAGATGTGTCACACACCCTCACTGATGAACATATATATAGGTAAACATTGGAGGTCATTTCATCATCACATCATCATCACATTCTCTCTCCTCATCTGATTGGTTCGATCATCACTTGGAGTCTCTTCTTCTCCACATGTGGGAAATGCAACAAAAGGATTTTCTGTTTTCGACCTAGGGTTTTCAGCACATATTTGACCAGCATTGACTTTGGTTAACACATGGTCAAATTGACCCCAAAATTGGTCAAAATTCTGATTTATGCTGTCTGCATTTATTGGCACATAAATTGAGGTTGACCGTTGACTTTTACCGAGATGTGTTGAATTTTTGCTGCTGCTGTTTTGCGTTGATTGTTGACTGGGACAACGTTGAATTTCATTGACTTTGGGTTGACTGGTATAGCTGTCTGTAATATTCCCTTTCTTGATCCAGTCAAAGTGGATAGAATCAATCCATGGTACTTACCGTGCTATTTTCCCATGGTCTTAACCCATGGTATTTCTTGTTGGTATTAACCCATGGTTTTCCCTTTTTGGTTGTTTTGACCCCAATTATTTGACCATGGTTTTTCATTTTGGTTGTTTTGACCCCAGGTATTTTCCCATGGTTTTTCTAAGTAGCCCTTCTATAAAAAGAGGAGGAGGAATGAGAGCAACTCATGGAAAAACAAATTGGGATCTTTCTTTGTGATATTTTTGAGGGCTCAAACGAGTTTTCAAGAGAGGATTTCAGGTGAGATCCTCAGGCTTTCTTCGGTGGGATTTGATCTCACTCTAGTAAGCAAACCCAACTTCGGTGGTTTCTATGATCACCCTAGCTGGTCTAGTTTATTTTATTTCTTCATAAAAGAGAGAATTGTGCATCATTTATCTGCTAGATAGAAGATACAGATTGTGCCTTGGGCTGAACAGTAATAAAGCGTTCTCTTGAAGTCCATTTATGTGTATTTAAATGGAGATTCATAACACATCGTATGCGCCTTTATGCTTATGGATTTTATGGATATTTTAATCATGCACCTTTATGGATTTTATGGATATGGGTATTATAATCAAGTTTATGCTCATATTATTTTATAGCATTCTTTCCATATATTAAGAAGTATGTTACTCTAGTTTTCCATTTTATCAAGAATCATTACAAAGGGGTGTCATTTCTTTACTGAAGCATATTGCAGTGGTATTAGAGTTGTGCATCCTACCAACCTGAGAGTTTTATGCAAGGAACTTTGGTGAAATTTATTTTTCACCCTAGCCAGCATTTTTCACTTCGGTGATATTTATCATCCTAGTTGGATTTTTATTTTTTTTATTAAATTATTTTTATTGGGAGAAATAAGTGAAGGGAAAATCATTTATAAGTCTGGGTTAAATTTGTGAAAATATTTGAAGGCATGATTGACAAAATCTTCCTATGAAAAATTAATATATTCCTATTTGGGTATGGGAGAAGATGGACCGTCTTGAAGAAATTTTGAAAAACAACCAGAAAATTATTGATTTAATAGTGAGGTTATATGGTCCTTTAAGTAGCCATATCTCTATAGACCAAAATGATAATCAAAGCAATAACGAAATCTGCAGCAAGAATAAACTAAGGAGGAGAGGACTATGATTTATCTGTAAGGGACCTTGGGCCCTTAACCATTCATGTCCAGGTGATAAGAAGAAGGCAACAAAGATAGAAGAAGAGGATATTAATTCAAATCATGGGGAATATTTTGTAGATGGGTCTATTGATATTTAGGATGGTGAGCAAGATCATGACATTATTCAGGGAGGCTTGCAGGATGACAAGCATTTGGAAGTTCATGAGGAAATTCTACCTAATGCCATTGATGAGGTTGATTCCTATACAATGGAGTTCATAGATCCCCAGGGGAATATTCATGAAGAATATGAACAATCAAGTATAGATAAAATTCCACCAATGCATCTATGTTTGATAGTTGAAAAGGGATGAACAGATGGTCTCCACAGGTGAAGGATACTTGGGAGATTTGAGTGAGGATCCAACCATAGTGAACCAACATGATGAGTATGATCACGAGGAGCAACATGAAAAACATAATGTGCAAAATGGACCATTCCTAGAGAGTTGGTCAAAGGCTCAAGTTGAAGATGTGGTCGTTGGGAATCGAGTGCAAACAGATACAGAGACAGTCATCACGACACTAGAATTTCCAGTAGAAGAATTTCGAGAAAGGATCAAGAATTTCAAGACAGATCTTATGTTGTTGAAGCAGAAAGTCTGGATAGTTCAAGACACTGCCTTACAGGAGAACAGAAAAATTGAGGAACTCATAGGGGTATGTGTCGAATCAAAGAACAAGTTGTCTAGTGTTGAAGAAAGACTCAAATCCCTCATAAGGCAGCAAGAGGAGTACGATTGGGAGTTCCAGAGCAGCTCTCTACAAGAATACATAGATAAAGCTTGCAACCAACAACCCACCTTTATACATTGGGAAGAGCAGGGCAGAGTTCTCCAAATACATCATGTTGGGTAACCAGGTAGAGCAGCATGAATCGAGCATCAAACAACATCAACATAGTAGATTTGCAGATATTCATCCCTCCCCAAATATGGATTGGCGAGAGATTATGAGTTGGTATTCTATCGATAGGTTGATTCTTTGGAGGATACTCACAGCCGAGGGCATATTGCAGCTTGGGCCCTTTGGTGCGGGCAGTGATGGAGGGCTGAAATGGTACCATAACCCACAAGTCCTAGGATTTAGGTGGCATTGGGATTCGAGAGAATCCATTGGGGAAAGAATTGTTTGGGATCCAGGTAAATCTATTGAGGGGTGGATTGGTCGAAGGATTGTTTGGGATTCAGGTATTGGAGGATCCATTCAGGACCATTCAACATGGAGGGTACATCGGATTGTATGGGATCCTAGTATCAATGTACAAATGCTTCTGTTGTGGATAGAAGTGGATTGCTTGAGGACGAGAAATCTTTGAGTGGGAGGATTTGTAATATTCCCTTTCTTGATCCAGTCAAAGTGGATAGAATCAATCCATGGTACTTACCATGGTATTTTCCCATGGTATTGACCCATGGTATTTCTTGTTGGTATTGACCCATGGTTTTACCTTTTTGGTTGTTTTGACCCCAGTTATTTGCCCATGGTTTTTCCTTTTGGTTGTTTTGACCCCAGGTATTTTCCCATGGTTTTTCTAAGTAGCCCGTCTATAAAAAGAGGAGGATGAACGAGAGAAACTCATGGAAAAACAATTGGGATCTTTCTTTGTGATATTTTTGAGGGCTCAGGCGAGTTTTCAAGAGAGGATTTCAGGTGAGATCCTCAGGCTTTCTTCGGTGGGATTCGATCTCACTCTAGTAAGCAAACCCAACTTTGGTGGTTTCTCTGATCACCCTAGCTGGTCTAGTTTATTTTATTTCTTCAGTAAAGAGAGAATTGTGCATCATTTATCTGCTAGATCGAAGATATAGATTGTGCCTTGGGTTGAATAGTAATAAAGCGTTCTCTTGAAGTCCATTTATGTGTATTTAAATGGAGATTCATAACACATCGTATGCACCTTTATGCTTATGGAGTTTATGGGTATTTTAATCATGCACCTTTATGGATTTTATGGATATGGGTATTATAATCAAGTTTATGCTCATATTATTTTATAGCATTCTTTCCATATATTAAGAAGTATGTTACTCTAGTCTTCCATTTTATCAAGCATCATTACAAAATGGTGTCATTTCTTTACTGAAGCATATTACACTGTCCGAGAGGGTTTTGTGACACTTCTAGTTGGCTGAATGTATTGAGACTTTGCTGGTTAAAGCATCCTGTTGACCGTCATAATGCACCACAACACATATATTTTGTTGATCAAGTTAAGTGTAATTTTTGGCTTGTCTTCTGTCGATCTACTGATATGTTCTATTAGCATTTTAATTTCTTGTTTATGTGATTTCTATTTGATATTAGGGATAAAAGTAAAGTTGCATCAAGCATAGAACATCTACGAAAATTTACAAGAAGTGACAAGGTCTTGGAAGCATACATAGGTCAAGGGTCTGAGTCTTGGTCATGGTACTTGTCATTTTAAAATCTATAAGAAGAATTTCTCGAGGGTTTTCCTCTCCAAGAGGGAGAAGTTTTTCCTTGGCTCTAGGAGCCTAAATTTTGAGTCTCATGTATTTTAATAATTGACTTGATGAAAGAATAAATAAGCTAAAGAAGAGAAGGCATAAGTAACTCAAGTAATCTCACAAGTAATTATCAAGAAGAGAATTTGAATTAATTACCGACTCTATAAATTCTCAAGTAATCTAAAGTAATCTCACAAGTAATTATCAAGAAGAGAATTTGAATTAATTACCAACCCTATAAATTCTCAACATGGTATCAGACCTACGGTTCTGAACACAAGGGCTACTTGTCAAAGAAGACACTCCAGAAAGCAAAGATCAAAGTTTGGGTTGAAAAGTCAAATCAGTTTGCAAGGAAGACCCTCAAGCTATTTCAAGAAAGATCTTCTATCTCATTCAAAGGATAAACTCATTCAAGAAAATAATATTTTCCATCAAAGATTTACATTCAAGACATTGTTAGAAGAGGAAATCATCTTTTGAAGATATCCTTTATCATCAAGGATCCAAGACCACGTACATTAGATATTTCAATATTAAAAAAATATCCTGACTTCATCTTCATCAAGGAAGCTGCAACACATTCTACTCAATTAAGTATATATGACCTTACTTAAATATGTTAATATGACTTATTGTAAAGAAAAAAACAAGCTGGTTGGGTCATCCAACTTTAGTGCATGGAAGAAGAGGACAGATTTGAATTTAATTGAAGATGAAGTTATGGACTACATCGAAGGATCTACAATTCAACCACCAAAATAAGATGCTCAAGCTCATGCCAAGTACAAGAAGGGAGAAATCAGAGCCCAGAGGATTCTCATAGAATCCATTAAGGACTCACTCATTCCATATGTATCAAAACTAAAGCCTGCAAAAGAAATATATGAGAACCCGGTGGAGCTATTCTCTGTGAGTACTGTAGGAGAAGAAATCTCTCTGAGACAAGAACAATACAAAATGAAATTTTCAAGAGAAGAAGGAATCACTTCATACTTTATGAGTATTTATGAAATAAGAGTTTAACCACAGGAACTGGGAGAAGTAATGTCTGACACTGGGATGACTACATTGGCGTTGAATGCTCTACCAAAAGAATGGGGAAACTTCACTTCAAGTTTATACAAGAAGAAAGAAGCCACACCATTCCATGATTTATGGTATCTATGCAAAATAGAGGAAACAAGATTGAAAGCCAAAGCTGATACAAGATCAAGTGAAGGGAATCAAGCCTTTGTAACCATAGCCAGGAATAAAGGAAGATTCAGAAAATTTGGTACTCAGAATAAAAGAAGAAATATGGATAAAGTACGATGCTTTGGATGTAATGAACTTGGGCATTATAAAAGAGATTGTCCTAAATATTAAAAGGACAATAGGAAAAATGAAGAAGCCCATATCTCAGATATGAGGAAAGAACCTGATGCAAAGAAATTTAAGAAAGAAGAAGCAAGATATATCCATTATGATTGAGATCATATTCTTCTTTAAGTGATATTTGTTGATTGAAAATTAGTATGGTAGGAATCAATGTATATTAAAAACATCATGATAGAAGCATGGTAGGAGTTCCTGGTGAATCAGCTCCTGGAAAACCTCACTGATAACAATACTGATGGAAGGCAGTGATCAAGATCAAGGGTCATCATGGAAACAAGTGCTGACATTTTCTAATGGAATTCCCTATGAATTGATTTTTTAGAAAGAAAGAAGAAAGGTTTCATCAAAGAATTCTATGCTACATAATTCCGGGATTAGGATGTGATGACATATTGATGAAGAAGGTCAATGGAATGAAGTTCCTCATTCTAGTAAAATTGCTACATGTTGACTCAAAGGAAAAAGGTATGAGGTATATATATTTATATACCAACACCGGATGCTGTGAAGTCATTTCATATGGTTTTGGGTAATGGAGTTTGTAATGTTCCCACTTATCCCTAGCTAAGAGGAACATTCAATTTTTTTTCAATTTATGTTTCATGAATAAATGAATAAAGGAGGACATGTAAAAATCTTAAAAAGTATGAATAAATCAATGCCCATGTGAACAAAGGCAAATCAGGGCTATGTAAATAATCACTTGCAGGTGTGAAAGAGGTTTGAGCTAAAGATTGGGTCAACCTTGACCAGATCAACAACGTTGTCTAGGTTCATTGCATCTCCAAAAGGGACAACGCAGTTCTAGAAGGGAGCCTCTAATGTGAAAAGGGCTAACTCATCAATATGGTTTAGGGTTTGCAAGAGCTTTCTAATCTTATAAAAGGAAAAGGAGGGCAACAAGAGAAGCTTGTTGATAGATCATATTTCTGAGTATTTGTTTGCTTAGACAAATACCATTCTCTGCTGTTGAGTGGAGGATTGTATCTGGAATTCCTATGCAGGAGTTTCACCTCTTCCTTTGATGATTCAAGGAGGAACGTTTGCTGAATTGAACCACTATCAGGCTTGAGGCCAAGCTCCTACTTACATTGGCAGCGCTGATCCATTGAGGGTTTTGCTGTCTCTGCAAGCTGCAGCAAGTGGTGATCTAGATCTGCAGAGATCTAGTGTATTTTGAGAGCCTCTCTCCATGGAGTGGGTCCTTTGACCTCCTCGAAGAGAGTACCATTTATTGTACTTCAGATTTGTAATTCTTCAGTAGTTTTCTGTATCATTTGAGCTACAATGCTGTCCCACTAGGGAAACTGCGTTATTTATGTATGAGGGTTTGCAGTTTGTCTTGCTCATAGTTTAGATAAGAGATCTCTTGTGCTGGGCTTGCCTTCCACTTGGTGATCCATGGATTGGCTTGCTGATCTATGTTCTGTTCAGATCTGATCCATTTTAATGAAATTTTATATTCAGAAATTTACTGTAGTAGTTTCCAGATTCGCAACTTGTTTCTTAGATCTACTCTTATTCATGCATGCTTTTGTCAAAATTCCAAGTGGATCATGTAGAGAAAACTATAGAGTTTCCATATCTGATATAGATTTGATATTTTGTCCATAGATCTGATCTAGATCTAAATTGTAACTTCCAGCTGCTGAACCTCTTGAAAAATAACGCTGTTGAAGCATTTCTGCAAATATACATGTGCTCCTGCTCTTTTTTTTGAAGATTTATTGCTGTATTGGCTCCTGATTTCTATTGTATAATGAAAGGGATTTATCATAATGCTTATTTGCTGCTGTATTACTGAAATACCAGTTTCCTTGCTGATCTCCACTGAAAATTAGCTACAACTACGCAATTCCTGAAGCAGTGCTTGCATTTGACTGTAGCCTTCCCCTTTGGGTGCTTTTTAGCTAGTCTACTTTTTGGGAGATCTATTTAATGTGCTCAAACTATTTTTTTTCTGATTAAATTCCATATATAAGTCACATACAGCATAAAAAATAGGAACCAAGTCCTGATCTGTGTTATTTTTGCACATTTTTACTTATACAATGTTTTCCTTGAGCACCTTGTTGAAATTCCTGAAAAAGGAATTATTCCAAGTTCTATAGACAGAGTCTGTAGTTGGCCAGGTAGCCTCTGGATATCATCCTTTCTTTTGAAAGGTGACATATCCAGTAAATGCCTCTACATTCCATCTCTGAAATAGAATCTTGAGAATCCTAAATAAGGATCATTACAGTGGTATCAGAGCTCCACTCTTGGCACAACCTGTGCTAGCATTGGAGCACCAGTCATGCCGCATTCCAAATATGAAGATCCTCTTTTTGAGAGGGAGAGGAGATACCAGAATATAAGTCATAAAAATTATGACTATACTACTGAAGACCTTGATAGAGGTCAAGACAAGGGGAAAGCCCCTATGAATGAGAAGGATGAGAAGGATAAGGAAGCAGAGGAGTTTGCAAAAACTCTCTTGGATACCATGCAAAATATTTCCAAGGAAATCAAGGAGATGAGTGTGGATAGAATGAGAGAGTCCCTTGGGAGATTCCATCAAGGAGAAAGTTCTGAATGTCTCATTTTGGGGCTGGTCAACCTGTGAGCTTGCCACAAGCTCCACAGGCCTCACATTTCTCTACAATGCCTACCTTCTTGGTTGTAGCGAATGAAGGACTGCAAGAGCCAATCTCCATGGAAGGGCACTTTGTGGAATATGACTCACAAAGTCAAAGTTTCAAGGATAACTTGAGCTTTTAAGACTTTTACCATCTCAAGGACTGGAGGAGGCTATGGTAGCAATACAGAGATGGAGGCTTCCTTCATGGGAGACACCACACTATGGGCAGGTTCTTCTTGCCTAGGTTCGATGGATCACCCTCTTGTTCTGCCAAAGCATGGGTGGAAAATTTGGACATCTATTTCCAGTTGAATAAAGTTCCCGAAGTAGAAGCCATCAGGATTGCTGCCTTGCATTTTGAGGGTGAAGCCCACAACTGGTGGTTTCATGGTAAATCTACATTAGGACACAAAAATGTGTCTACATATGCTGAGTTCACTAGGATACTAGTGGAAAGATTTGATCGGAAAGATCCAGAGGCCCCTTTTATAAGCTTGGAAAAGCTTAAGCAGACAGGAGATGCAGAGGCCTATATCTCTAAATTCCTGAGGTTGTCTGTAATGGTCCCTGATCTGTCAGTAGCAAGGAGAGTCTACATGTTCATTGATGGCCTGGAGGAACCTTTGCATGGGTTGGTTAATTCTACCAAGCCCATCACTTTGCATGATGCCATTGAGAGAGTTAGGGATCTCCAAGATGCCTTGCCAAGAGCAAAGGCAACTTTCCAAAGTAGAACCCCTCACTATTCTAAGGGGAAAGAAGGGAAAGATGCTCCATCCATGGAGAGCTCATTGAAGAAACCTCTTGACATTGATCTCCGGAGGGAGTTGAGGAAAAAGAGATTGTGTTTCACTTGTCAAGAGCCATGGGTACTGGGACATAGATGTGCTGCTGGAAGAGAACACTATATTGAAGTCTTCTCTGATTTTGAGGAGGAAGAGGGAAATGATGGACCTAGGAGAGGTCACAGTGCTGGCAATGATGATGAGGAGGATCAATCACCATCCAGAGAGGAAGAAGGAGCCTTTTCTCTCACAAGTGGGACTCTTTCTTCTTTAAGGGGAGTGCCCAAGTACTTGACCCTAAGAGTACAAGGTTCTGTCATGAACCAGAGAGTGTCTATTTTGATTGACAGTGGGGCAACCCACAATTTTATTGATGCTCACCTTGTACATAGGAGAGGGATCCCAATAGATACTTTCGATGGGTTCTTTGTTTTGGTTCCAGGAGATAGAACTATGCAGTGCATGTAGTATGTTCCATCACTTTCTGTGACTATGGGAACCTACACCTTGGTGGACCATTTCTTTGTAGTTGACATACCAGACACCAACATCATCTTGGGTGTCCAGTGGTTGATTACCTTGGGAAAAGTCACCACTGATTGGAAGGCCTTGCAGATGGAGTGCGTGGACTTACAGAGTGGGAAACAACAAATCATTCAAGGCATGCACACCTATCCTTCACTTGATGTTTCCACCCAAACAACATAGATGGAATTGCGTAGTGGGGGCAAGGACCTCACAGTTCCTTCTCTCATGTTTATGAGAATGTTGTAAGGAACATTCCTACCTCATGGCAAGCCACTTGGAATGCCATTATATTTTTATCATGTGGGGGAAGCCTCACAAAGCGCTGGAGCAATGGAAGAGAAAGCCACAACGCTATGGGAGGAAGCAAAGGGGAGGATCAGCCTTCCCACAAACAATTTTGGCATGTATAATGTCAAAGAAACAATCAGAAATAAGGCAAGCACCACTATAGATGCATCAGTAGCGCTTTCCTTGTTGAGCTGTGTAGATCCTTATTGGAGGTCTCAACTCCTTGTGGAGTACTCCAAAGATCTGCACACCGGGATGATATTAGATGGCATGAAGCAAGGAGGAGGCTATTTGGTCCATGAAGGGGTCATCTATCATCTTGGTAAATTATTCTTGTCTCAAGCTTCCAAGCTTAAGCAAGAGATATTACAAAGAGAACACAAAGAGTTCCTTTCCATCTATATGCAGTCAGCAAAGATCTACTCCCTAATCATGAGGAGTTTTGATTGGGAGGGTATGAAGGAAGAACTACATCAGCACTATGATTGGGAGGAGCTACATTAGCACTTACAAGAGTGAAATAGTTATGAGGAGATGGGGCAGCCAAAGGACTCTATGCAGGAGATATTTCAGCCATCTCTTCCTTCTCTTAAAAGAGGAGGAATTCCCATGCCTAACTCCATGTGTGTGGGAGACTTGCATGGTAAAGAATTTGATCTTATGGAGCATGTTTATTTTTCTGATTTGACACATTCTCTTACCATATTTATGCAGGCCATGGCTCCTATAAGGAGTGAAATTACATGCAGATATCATGGCATTGATAAGGCCAATAAGAATTCTAAATCTGGCCACTCCCTTGAGGTGCAAAGGGAGATTCTCTATCATGATGGGTGCTTCCCAAAGTCACCTAACTTGGGCCTCACTTTCAGCCATGTCAAAGTGACCCATGCAGCAAATATGTGGTGGGAGTACCACCTACCACACTCAGATCTACTCAAAGCAAGGAGTGCACTGCGTTGGTACCTTATGTGGGATTGTGACCCACCTCCTCAAGTGCAAATTTCAGTTTGCATATTTGTGATTTTGCTTCCATACATAGATGATATATTGGTATTGTTTATGGGTTTGTATGGGAAAAAAGTGGGCAGTGTATATGTACCACATGGGATGGAACTTTATCTTGTACTTCATGATACATGTTTTAGATGTGACATTTCTTCACCCATGTTTATTTCTATTGAGTTTTACACTCCTGAAGGGATAGACTATGCCCCTATCATGTTAGCACTAGAGGAGCAGTTTTTGATGTATTGGCTTGATGAGCACTTGGTCCATGATGAAAGCTTGATCCTTGATGCTGCCATCAATGGAGAAGGAGAAGAATACAACTCTTACCCTATCAGTTGCTTGAGGACAAGCAACATTTTGGAGGGGAGGACTGTAATGTTCCCACTTAGCCCTAGCTAAGAGGAACATTCAATTTTGTTTTAATTTATGTTTCATGAATAAATGAATAAAGGAGGACATGTAAAACTCCTAAAAATTCTGAATAAATCAATGCCCATGTGAACAAAGACAAATCAGGGCTATGTAAATAATCACTTGTAGGTGTGAAAGAGGTTTGAGCTAAAGACTGGGTCAACCTTGACCAAATCAATAGCGCTATCTAGGTTCATTGCATCTCCAAAAGGGACAGCACAGTTCTAGAAGGGAGCCTCTAATGTGAAAAGGGCTAACTCATCAAGATGGTTTAGGGTTTGCAAGAGCTTTCTCATCTTATAAAAGGAAAAGGAGGGCAGCAAGAGAAGATTGTTGATAGATCATATTTCTGAGTATTTGTCTGCTTAGACAAATACCATTCTCTACTGTTGAGTGGAGGATTGTATCTGGAATTCCTATGTAGGAGTTTCACCTCTTCCTTTGATGATTCAAGGAGGAAAATTTGCTGAATTGAACCACTATCAGGCTTGAGGCCAAGCTCTTACTTACATTGGCAGCACTGATCCATTGAGGGTTTTTCTGTCTCTGCAAGCTGCAGCAAGTGGTGATCTAGATTTGCGGAGATCTTGTGTATTTTGAGAGCCTCTCTCCATGGAGTGGGTCCTTTGACCTCCTGGAAGGGAGTACCATTTCTTGTACTTCAGATTTGTAATTATTCAGTAGTTTTCTGTATCATTTGAGCTACAACACTGTCCCACTGGGGAAACTATGTTATTTATGTATGAGGGTTTGCAGTTTGTCTTGCTCATAGTTTAGATTAGAGATATCTTGTGCTGGGCTTGCCTTCCACTTGGTGATCCATGGATTGGCTTGCTGATCTATGTTCTGTTCAGATTTGATCCATTGTAATGAATTGTTATATTCAGAAATTTACTGCAGCAGTTTCCAGATCTGCAACTTGTTTCTCAGATCTACTCTTATTCATGCATGCTTTTGTCAAAATTCCAAGTGGATCTTGTAGAGAAAACTATAGAGTTTCCAGATCTGATATAGATATGATAATTTGTCCATATATTTTCTCTAGATCTAAATTGTAACTTCCAGCTGTTGAACCTCCTGAAAAATAACGTTGTTGAAGCATTTCTGCAAATATACATGTGCTCCTGCTCTCTTTTCTGAAGATTTATTGCTGTATTGGCTCCTGCTTTCTACTGTATAATGAAAGGGCTTTATCATAATTATTATTTTCTGCTGTATTACTGAAATATCAGTTTCCTTTCTGATCTCCATTGAACATTAGCTAAAACTACGCAATTCCTAAAGCAGTGCTTGCATTTGACTGCAGCCTTCCCCTTTGGGTGCTTTTTAGCTAGTCTACTTTTTGGGAGATCTGTTTAATGTGCTCAAACTAATTTTTTTCTAATGAAATTCCATATACAAGTCACATACAGCATAAAAAAGAGGAACCAAGTTCTGATCTACATTATTTTTGCAGAGTTTTACTTATACAATTTTTTCCTTGAGCACCTTGTTGAAATTCCTGAAAAAATAATTATTCCAAGTTCTATAGATAGAGTCTGCAGTTGGCTAGGTAGCCTCTGGATCTCATCCTTTCTTTTGAAAGGTGACATATCCAGTAAATGCCTTCGTAGTCCATCTCTGAAATAGACTCTTGAGAATCCTGAAAAAGGATCATTACAGAATTCTATATTTATATGTATGATCTATGGAGGAGGATCTCTCTCGGTGCACTGACAGATGAAATCAAAATAATATATCCTCATATGGAATATGAGGTGGTTGTATATGAACAATGAACTGAAAATTGTAATTTCCCGGGAATGAAGATGTGCCGAAGGGAAGAGATCATGAAGTGCAACCATGTTAAGAGCCAATTATCATTTGAAAGCCAAGAAGATGTGACTAGAATATCTCTAGGAGTATATGTCGAATCTGATAGAAGTTTGGTAAAGAATAAGACCCTTGAAAAGACATATCATGAGGAGATTTTTCAATCTAAATTAAGGATGCCGATGCTTACAAGAAGATGTCATGGTGAAAGATCATCACTAAGGTAACTTTTGATTTAAAATTTCATATGTATATTCTTATCTGGATGAATTAATGCAGGGCTACTAATCATGTTAAAGGATGTAACATCCTTGGAGATGATTCGAAATAAAGCAACATGGAATAAAAGGTGGACCAGATAAGAAAGACTGATGAATCACTTTCTGGTAGATGACATGACTCATGAATGAAAGTGATGGGTGATCTGTGCCCTATGGAGCTAAAGTTGAAGATTCCTCAATATCAAAATCCATGACATCGAGGTGAGGAATTATTCATGAGCAGTTGGGTGTCTCACCATTATTGTTCCAGATCCCTGATTGAGAGGGAGCCTGGTGATAAGTTTCTTACTTGGAAGAAACTGGGTAATTCCTAAGAATGAGCTTAGGTACATTCCTTATATAGGAATGAGTGCATTTCCTTGTGGAATAGATCCTCCCTGGCTGAGAGGGAGATATAGACACATCATTCTAGTCTTCAATTGGGAAGACATAATGGAGGATTGGGTAATCATCTGGCATTCGATACTCTTTGAGAATGTGATAGGGCATTCAAGATAAGAGTAGTCGGGGATCGATATTCTTTGAGGGCTAGCTACCCAAGAGAAGAATAGTCCAAGAAGGCCATACTTTGGGAACACCTTGGTGGAGTATGTACCTTGGAGAGACAATGACTATCGTGTCTATAAGTCATGTGTCTCACTAACATTGTAGCCCATTGTCTCGTTGAGAGATAAGGTTGTTAGTCAAGGCCTTGCACTAGGACAATGCTGGTTGATATGATGCTATACATATGCGATTACCAATTCGATTCTTCTTATGAGATTATTCAGTTTGAAAGTGACCATGTAACTGTATGAATACCTCCCTAGTTAATAGGGAGTGTTGGAAAGTGTAACTAGGATAGGTCTTCATATTTACTATGTAATTATGTATTTATGTAGAGAATAAGACAAAGATAATAAAATGTATTTTTGTTGTACTTGATTCACGAGTTTCATGAGCATAATTTTTATTATAGGTCAATACAATTCTTATTGATGTCTATTAGGGTTGTGTTCTGGTTACAAGTATAATTAAGTGTCATGTATATGAAGAGTCTAGTCATGAATATATGCTCCAAGACCTTGTCATGAATCGTTGAAGGAATGGCTAAATATAGCCTTCATCCTCACCTCATTAATGTTGGAAATTATGCTCTACATGTTGGCCAATACATAGTGATGAAGTTAGCTTACTAGCAGGCTGTATGGTCGGCCTAAAGAAAATAATTGTGCTATATATATACCCTAAACCTATGGCTCATTTGACACCAAGAATTGTGGATTTCTCTGAAGAATATTGCGGATTTAAGAGAGGATTCAAGTGCGCGTTAAGGGACAAAAGTTTGCGGATAGTTCTGGAGTAACAACGTGGATCAACAAGAGGAAACATCAGACCAGTATAGAGTTAAATTCAAGGTTAAATATGGTATTTAGATTAGGGTTAAGGAAGTGTAAATACACTAAAATAGTCTGATATATATACATTGAGGTGCGGATCTGTCTTGAGTGCTATACAGTGATATTATAGTGAAATAATATTAAGGAAGGTAAATATATGATTTACCTTCCTAATGTACAATACATAAAAGAAAGAGAACACATCCCAAGTGAAGTAACCTCAAGGTAATAAGAAGTAAAGGGTCCTGAGTGACCTGTCCTAATATCTGAATAAGTTTGTGAAAAGACACTAATATAGAGCAATAAGAAATATTGTTGAAGATCAATCAAGGAAGGAGTGTTTGAGAAATCGAGTGAACGAAGATAGACTTAGAGATCAAGTACTCTAGTATTGGTGCAAGACAATGTAGGCTAGTGTAGAAAAGAAAGGTCAGCGTTGGAGATCGACAAAGAAGAAGTGACAAGGTCTTGGAAGCATACATAGGTCAAGGGTCTGAGTTTTGGTCATGGTACTTGTCATTTGAAAATCTATAAGAATAATTTCTCGCCGGTTTTCCTCTCCAAGAGGGAGAGGTTTTTCCCTAGCTCTAGGAGCCTAAATTTTTTTTCTCGTGTATTTTAATAATTGACTCGATGAAAGAATAAATAAGCTAAAGAAGAGAAGACATAAGTAACTCAAGTAAGCTCACAAGTAATTATCAAGAAGAGAATTTAAATTAATCACCAACCCTATAAATTCTGAACACTACTTCTCACACCCTACCTTGGAGCCAATATTCAAAATAGTTAAGGGAAGGTTATACTTAGATTAGGCATATAACTAAAAATAACCAAGATATATGTACTTCACCTAGATTCTAGGAGTTGCATCTCATATAGTTTAGTATATTATCATAAGCAGCATGTCTTCATCCAATTACTTGGCATTGATTTACATTAAGGAAGAATTGTGAATCCATAAGGCATTGGTCTCATACTGAAGAAATATAATCAAACCATTAATCTTGCTAAATTTAACCAAGTAGCTAGGTCACTCATCCGTGTCTCCCAAACAAGTTGGTTCCCAGCTTTTTTTCCTTCACCTCATTCCATAGGGACTACCCCCCATAGCCTAATGTTGGCAGACAAGTAGAATGTAGTGGGTGGGGATAAAAGTGATAACCCCCACCATGAGCGGTTGTCACGATGCCTGCACAATCCAGGTGAAAACATGGCTGATTGGTAGGCTGATTGTATTGATGTGGCAACCCCAGAATATGACACATGAACATATGATGGGATGGTTTGTTGATAGAGAAGGTTACAGGGCCACCATGTGGACCAATTAGAGAGTGCCACGTAGTAATCCAAATTTTCACAAAATGGCCTTATCGACTGTAAAAGGGTTGGGTAGGTGGATCAAAGCCTTGACCTACTCATAAAAAATCCAACAATATAATGCTATGCCAACAATGTTGCTTGGTATACAAATCAATAACATTCTATTTATATAGTATTGTTGGTCAGATGCATAAAGTGGCAATTGGTAGGGGAACCAAACCCACAACCTATTTGCAAGCATCCCAATGACTTCACCACTACACCAATCCATGCACCTTGAAATAACACGTGATGTATGATATTTGTGTTGTCAATATTTCATATGTTGAAAAATATCAACATTCCATGAGATTCGATCCCAAGACCTATGCTATATAAAATAAACATTCTAACCAGTGAAATAATAAGTTGGATTTTGAAAACATGGGTAAATATCGAAATAAGAGCAACAAACCTTCAATTTCTTAGATTACTACTATGGATAATTTGAACTCTCATTCAATAGAAGATAACCACAGAAGTCTGAAATCTAACAATATATCCCTGTACGAAGGGGATGCATGGAATGAGATATCTCTACTCGAAAAATTAAGGATAAAGATCGAAAGAAGAGCATAAGACCTTCAATTTCTTAGATTGCTATTGTGGATAATACAAAATATCATTCAACATTGAAAGAAGAGCATCAGACCTTCAATTTCTTAGATTGCTATTGTGGATAATACAAACTATCATTCAACAAAAGATAACCACAAAAGTTTGAAATCTAACATTATTTCCTTGTATGGAGGTGATACATGAAACAAGATCTCTCTACTCCAAAAATTAAGGATAAATATTGAAAGAAGAGCAATGAACCTTCAATTTCTTAGATTAATAATGTGGATAATATGAACTCTCATTCAATAAAATATAACCACAGAAGTATGAAATCTAACATGCGTGTATAACTTTGTTCTATTTTAGAGTTAAAGGATGAACCCCATTTAAAAATTTAGTATTTAGACCTTGGTTGTCATCTAATTATTTAATTAATTAATCTCTCCTCTTTTAACAATAATATAATTAAAAGAAAAACATAGTTCTCTTCCGGAAAAGAAAAGCATTTTCAATATATATAAGTTTGGTAGGACTACCATCTTTATCATGTCCAATATATCACCCAGATCGGGTCGGGGAATTGAACTAGTGACTTCTGATCAAGGAGTACTTTAAGAGCACCCGATCACCCTCTATTCAAGACCCCATGGATTTTTTTTTTTTTTTTTTTTAATTTTAAGAATATAAGATCGATGATAAAATAATATAACTACACTAGTGTAATTGTTAAATAGATTTTGACAATTACTAAATATATAAAAGTTATTACCCTTTATAAGACTTTAATTTTATCGATATATATTTTAAATTAGTAAAAATTTGAATATATATATATATATATATCTATATCTATATATATATATATATATATATATATATATATATATATATATATATATATATATATATATATATATATATATATATATATATATATATATATATATATATATATATATATATATATATATATATATATGATCTATTTTTTTTAATTCATATTTCAAAAGATACAATATGTCTGCTTATTGTCAAAGTCTCCCACAAGGAAGGCCAAACCATCGACACTGGAGATAAAACTTCAATTTGTTCTACAAACCCAAAATTGTTACTTTGCGTATAGTCCAACTATTATAAAAAAACAAGCATACTGTGCATTAATACTCACCACCAATGGAAAGAATGATAGAGGACACAAGTTGTTGGCTGGAAAAACAAGATATTGTTGTAGAACTAAGAAACTAAAAAACATGCAAGTATAAAATAGTTTTTATTTTTATTTTTTTTATTAGGAAACCTAAGCCATCATAACTTATCAGAAGAAAAATCTGGAATCAAAGTCGTCATGTTAGGATTTGGAGCAAGCTAGTTGTCATTTTTCAGGAGCTTTTCAATGTGCCGAAATTGGGCATTTATGCTAACCAAACAGGTGCGTAGGTGTTTTTGGATGTGTTGGACATCATTTAGTAATACAACAATATCATTGTGATCCTCTTATTTCTCTTGGAGAACTTGATCCAAGAACATTTTCATCTTCCAGTAAAGCGTAATTGAATGGAAGTATTGGTTGCAACAACATTGGAAATTACCTGTGTTTGGGAGCTAATCAACGATTGTCTCCCGGATTTCTAAATCAGTTTGCGCTTGTCTTTCTTAGGTGACTCTTGTTTCAAGGTCACAAATTTTTTCTTAGATATGAGCAAGAGTGGAGGGGTGGAATAAGGTTGCAACAAACTCAGCCTGAATTTCAGCTCTGAACCTAATATTATTTGGATTGCGTCCATTAGATCCTTGTCTAGGGTGCATGCGTTAGTGCAACATAGCATCTGATGGAGAGGAATGCACGACCAAAGTGAAGCTACAAACCAATAAGATTCAAGAGAAAGAGTTATAGGGAGGGAACCACAAAACCGAGACCGAGAAACATAGCCAAGAATCAAGAGACAAGAAGGAGAAAATGGAGAACTAGGGATAGGTGGAGGGAACAGACTGAAAGAAGAAATACGCCCAAATAAGAGGTAAAAATCCTTTCCTATCTAGGCGATGATGAGAGGTTCCTTCTCGTGGAATCGAAGAAATCCCCACCTTTGCGAGAATTCCAAGCACCTGTTACACTAGAGACAAACAAAATAGACCATAGGGACACGAAAACTTGAAATGCCGAGATAGAGGGTGACCGCCTGCATTCAAGAAAATCCAATCACATGAAGAAATCATTGGACCAACATAGAAAGATTTCCAAAAACGTTGATTGATTGTCATGTTGGAATTTCTGAGAATTTCAAAGCAATAAATGGAGAGAGAAAACTCCCCTCTTCAACACAGAGAAATATATTAAAATTCTTGACAGGAGACAGAGTTTCTCCAATCTGAAGAAAAAACTTCTATTACTTTCAAAACTATTACAAAATCTTCCTCAACACTGAGGGATAACAGAAGTAGTGACTGCTACAAACGCAGTTCGAAAAAATAACTCTATGTTCTTTCAAACAACACACTCTGTCTCATAAAACCAACACTGCTGTGTTCTTCTTCTTCGCGCTGCTGTGCAGTACAAAAAAAATTTATTGCTCTACAGGTTCACGGGCCTTTTCTTTTATATGCCGTGCATATATTAAAACATTACATAAAAACTATATAAAACTTTAAACAAATTTTATTTAAAAGACTATCGGGCCCCACTATAATGCACTTTGAACCGCGATCAAACATTTAAATGCAATATATATAACAATCGGGTCCGCGCTTTAAACAAAAAAGCGCACCAAACATAAGTTCCGATCGCCGATTGGCAAACAGATGCGATGGACCAAAGTTTAAATCCATTGTATAAATCCCATCGGGTCCGTGTCATAACAAAAACACGCGACCAACCAAAAAAACTCCGATTGCGATTGGAAAGCGGATGCGATCCAACAATTAAGTCCGCCCTAACAAATGGCATCGGGTCCAAACTTCTAATATGTGTGATTAGGCCTCGTGTTTAAGAAGTTCTGATTGTGATTCAAAAGCGGATGCGATGGAACAAACAAACTCCATCGCATAACACCATCGGGTCCGGCCCATGGTAAAATGATCGAGGCATACAACAAAGAACCGCCGATTGAAACTTTGCGATTCAAGACTTGCGATCGTATTATATAATGCCGCGTAGTCTTGTGGACCCACGGGCCTCGGCTGTGGTGGAGGGCGATTGCAAATAATACATGCGATGTTGCGATTGTGATTGGATCGCATCGCAATCTTCCATATCAACAAGACACTGCAAGTTTAACTTGCGATTCCGATTGCCACTTAAATGGTGGGGACCACTTGTCCCGCCTTTTCAAAAATTGAAGGACTTCAGCTGTTTTAAGCTATTTTTCTCCATTTTGGTTGTTGAGGGCTTTAAACTCCCGAAATGACTGTTTTAATTAACTCTGTTTCTCCGTAGACAAGAACTACGAAAAAAATCTTAGTCCTCCTGCAGAAACGGCTACGCCCATCACCAATTTACTTCTCCTCTACAATTCGTGGCTGTGGCCCATAAACTATTAATTTCTTACTTACAATTCTCCCATTCTTCTTTGACTGCGTGTTGCTGTACACGCAAAGTCTGCTGCGCTGCCTCTGTACTCTTTTTCTTCCTGCTCAAAGGCTAGCAGGTGACTTTAATATTTTCAACACTCCCCCTTAAAGTCAGCTGCTGGGTTATCTGTCATACCCAAGCATTTTCTTAAAAACTCAAACGTCTTCTGCCCCAATGGCTTTGTTAAAATATATGCATATTGCTCCTCTATTTTACAATGCTGTAAAACAATTTCTCCATTGTTCACCAATTCTATGATATAGTGAAACTTTGTATCTATGTGTTTTGTTCTCTTATGAAACACTGAATTGTTTGACAATGCAATAGCTGAGCTATTGTCACAATAAAACACTGTCCCTTTTACTTGTTCTTGGCATAAAATTATCAACATCCTTCTCATCCAAATTGTTTGACACGCTGCTGCTGTAGTTGCCACATATTCTGGCTCTGCTGTAGATAATGCTACAATCGGTTGTTTCTTAGAAGCCCATGAAATGGCTCCTGAACCCATATGAAAAACATAACCAGAAGTGCTCTTCCGATCATCTACACTTCCAGCCCAATCACTGTCAGTGTATCCAATTAACTCTGAATTTTCTGAAGTAGTATATAAAATTCCAAATCTTTTAGTTCCTTTAACATACCTCAGAATTCTCTTTGCTGCTTGCCAATGTGCTTCTTTTGGCTTCTCCATAAAGCTGGAAATTAAGCTAACAACATGCATAATATCCGGCCTAGTTGCAGTCAAATACATGAAGCTGCCAACTATACTTTTATACAAGCTAGGATCAAAATCCTTGCTGCTATCATCTTTACTCAACTTCAATCCCATTACTGTGGGAGTAATTGCAGCTTTGCACTCATGCATATTAAATATTTCTAAAACCTGATTCACATACTTTGCTTGAGAAATAAAAATCCATTTTTCACTTTTCTCTACTTCTATTCCTAAGAAGTATCTCAACGAACCCATGTCAGTCATTTCAAATTCTTCTTTCATGACCGTTTTAAAATTTTCAACAAGGTAATCATCATTACCTGTAAATATTAGATCATCAACATATAAAACAACAATCAAATTTTTACCATCCTTTTCTTTGATGTAGAGGGTGGGTTCTCCCTCACACTTTTCAAATCCATTTTCCAGTAGATAGCAATCTATCCTACTATACCACGCTCTTGGAGCTTGCTTCAACCCATAAAGAGATTTCTTCAACCTGCAGACTTTATGCTCTTGGCCTTTCTTCTCATAGCCGAGAGGTTGTTCCACATATACCTCTTCCATTAACACACCATTTAAAAATGCAGATTTTACATCCATCTGATATACTTTCCATTTGTTTTATGCTGCTATTGATAGCACTGCTCTTACTGTCTCCATTCTTGCAATAGGTGCAAAAGCTTCCTCATAATCTATCCCATGCTTCTGCTTATATCCCTTGACAACAAGTCTGGCCTTATGTCTCTCTATTTTTCCTTCAGCATTGCTTTTGGTCTTATAGACCCATTTAACTCCAATGACTTCTATCCTTCTAGGAGATCAACCAACTCCCATGTTTTGTTCTTTTCTATGGCATTAATTTCATCATCCATAGCTTCTATCCATTTTCTATCTTTAATAGCATCTTCAAAATAAATAGGATCATCAACTTGACAATATAAAGCAAATAGGGAATTCATACCTTCATTTTCTACTCCCTGCTCATAGATTTCTCTAATACTTATGAACTTTGTTCCTCTTTCACTTGGTGTAGACGTGCTTGATGAAGCACTCAATTCTGCTCCATGTGGTGTGTTTGGTGATGCACTCCCGCTTCTTCTCAAGGTTGTTCTCGTTGCTGCTTGAGGTGTCCCTTGCTGTCCTTGTGTTGGTGGAGGTTGTGCTCCCGATGAGTTGTTAATTTCAACTACATCTTCCTCATATTCATCATGAGACAAACAACTTTTAACATTGATTGTTTTCTCAATGCTTCCATCCCATGCTTCCTCTTCAATAAATTGCACATCTCTGCTTATCACAAAATTCTTTGTGGATGGGTTATACAATCTGTATCCTTTGGAATCTTCACAATATCCAAGGAAAATGCACTTCTCCCCCTTACTATCCAACTTCTTCCTCAAATTGTCTGGAATGTGTGCATATGCCACACATCCAAAAAATCTCATGTGGGTGACTCCCTGTTTTCTTCCACTCCACGCTTCTTCTGGAACTTTGTTCATCATAGCTTTTGTAGGGCATCTATTTAAAATATACACAACACAGTTTGCTGCTTCTGCCCAATACTCATTCGGCAAGTGTTTTTCCTTTAGCATGCTTCTCACCATTTCCATTATGGTTCGATTCTTCCTTTTAGTAACTCCATTCTGTTGTGGTGTGTACCTTGTGGTAAAATTATTGTGTATGCCGTTCTCTCTGCAAAAACACATAAATTACTTTGATATATATTCTCCTCCTCTATCATTTTTGAGAACTTTAATGTGCAGCCCGCTCTGTTTCTCTATAAGAGCTTTGAAATGGTGAAATTTTTGAAAGACTTCACTCTTATATTTCAGAAAATAAACCCACACTTTTCTTGTGAAATCATCTATGAAGGTCAGCATGTAATTGCTGCCTGAAACTGATGCTGTCTACATCGGCCCACATAAATCTGAGTGAATGATCTCTAAGGGTGCTTTCACCCTTATGCTTTTCCTTGATGGAAAATTTTCTCTGTGTTTCTTTCCCAAGATACAACCTTCACACAGGCTGTCAGGCTTCTCAATCAATGGCAAACCTCTTACCATTCCTTTTCTGTACAACAAATTTAATCCTCCAAAATTGAGATGTCCAAATCTCAGGTGCCATAACCAATTTTCATCTTTCTCTTCCTTAAAGAAAATATTCTTGTGCAACATATTTTCAACCTTTTCCTTTCCGTCGTTAACGAGCTTGGTAACGTTATTGCGATCATATGTTTTGTGATTTTCTTGTAGGTATGTCTTTATTTTTATCATATGAAAATTACATTGTAACCTTTGTTTGTAGTGCGGAGGCGCTCAAAATATTACACTTCACACCTGGAACATAATACACATCTGGAACAAATTTTTGCTCACCATTTCTTGCTCGAATACTAACTCTGCCTTTTCCTTTTACAGAGATCTTAGTATCAGTCCCCGTGGTTACTTATGATTTTACTTCTTCATCTAGATTTGCAAACATTGCTCTGTTTACAGTCATATGATTACTACATCTTGAATCTAAGAACCAAACATCATCTTCTCTATCTTGTGCTACATTACATGCTAATAACACATTACTTGGGTTCTTTTCTTCTTTTGCTACATTAGCAATTTGTTTTTTTTTCATATCATTTTTCTTCTTTCTACATTCATTGGCATAGTGCCCATATTTTTTTCCATAATTACATTGGACATTAGATTTCTCATACCTTTGTCCATGAGCATGTTGGTGTTGGTGTCCATCTTGCTGGATATTGCATTGGCTGTGACTCTGATTTTGACTGTTGCTCCTCCCATGTAAATGTGAAGAGCTATTCCTTCCACCTCTGTTTTGACTTCTGCCTCTTCCTCTTCCTTTTCCTTGACCTCTTCCTCTTCTGGCTTGGGTCTTTAAGCGTATCAGTAGATTTACATCTCTTGTTCAATCTCTTGTTCATGATTTAGTGAAAAGATGCTGCATAGAAGTTCATTCAACGCGTAGTTTTGAGAGATCTTTGGTCCTCTTCTATGGTGAGCAACAACCGCCAAACTTTGGTGCTTCTCATAAGTTTCCTCTAATCATATTCTTCAGGATTAGATTCTTCAGGCACTCAGAGTTTACAATCCCAATCACACGTGTAAAAAATGTGTCTACATTATCTGACTCTTTCATGCAAAGATTTTCAAAATCTCCTCTCAGCAACTGAAGTTTTGCTGTCTTCACTTTTTCCATACCTTGATAGACTACTTTCAGAGTTTCCCATGCTTCCTTGGATCTCTGGGCTGCTGCTATCCTTGGAAACACACTCTCATTTATAGCTTGATACAATAAGAATAGAGCTTTAGCATATTTCTTCCTATTGCTCTTCAATAGGTCCTTCTCTGATTGAGTTAAGGCATTAAAAGCCTGCTCATCAGCTGGTTCAACAAAACCATCTTCTACAAATTCCCATAAGTCTTGTGAGACAAATAGGGCTCTCATGGTAATGGCCCAATAATCATAATTCTTTCCATTAAATTGTGGAAGCTGAGCATTTCCAATACTCATTCATGTACTTGGTCCAGCCATTACTGAACTTAAACAATCTGTCTTTCCTTCTTTGAAAGAACAAACTCTCTTAAACAAAAACAACAAATCTGTTTTCCTTTTTTTTGAGAAATACCTGAACTTTGACTTCTGTTGAGCTTTCACACTGCTGGAGAAAACATTGCAACAAGTCTTCTTCTTCTTCAGCTTCTTTGAAACCTTCAAAGAGCCTAAACTAGCTCTGATACCATGTTCGAATTTCTGAGAATTCCAAAGCAATAAATGGAGAGAGCAAACTCCCCTCTTCAACACAGA
The DNA here is from genome assembly GCA_034641835.2 of Pinus albicaulis. Lineage (NCBI taxonomy): Eukaryota > Viridiplantae > Streptophyta > Pinopsida > Pinales > Pinaceae > Pinus > Pinus albicaulis. The sequence continues at coordinate 987,787,444 of CM076581.1, forward strand.
GAGATATATTAAAATTCTTGACAGGAGACAGAGTTTCTCCAATCTGAAAAAAAAACTTCTATTACTTTCAAAACTGTTACAAAATATTCCTCAACACTGAGGGATAACAAAAGTAGTGACTGCTACAGACGCAGTTCCCAAATAACTCTATGTCCTTTCAAACAGCACACTCTGTCTCATAAAACCAACACTGCTGTGTTCTTCTTCTCTGCACTACCGTGCAGAACAAAAAAAAAATTACTGCTCTACAGGTTCACGAGCCTTTTCTTTTATATGCCGCGCATATAAAAATTTAAACAAAGTTTATTTAAAAGACTATCGGGCCCCACTATAATGCGCTTTGAACCGCAATCAAACATTTAAATGCAATATATATAACAATCGGGTTCGCGCTTTAAAAAAACAAGCACACCAAACAAAAGTTCCGATCGCTGATTGGCAAACGGATGCGATGGACCAAATTTTAAATCTGTTGTATAAATCCCATCGGGTCCGTGTCATAACAAAAACACGCTACCAACCAAAAAAACTTCGATCGTGATTGGAAAGTGGATGTGATCCAACAATTAAGTCTGCCCTAACAAATGGCATCGGGTCTGGACTTCTAATATGTGAGATCGGGCCTCGTGTTTAAGAAGTTTCGATTGCGATTCAAAAGTGGACGCGATGGAACAAACAAAATCCATCGCATAACACCATCGGGTCTGGCCCATGGTAAAGTGATCGGGGCATACAAAAAAGAACCGCCAATTGAAACTTTGCGATTCAAGACTTGCGATCATATTATATAATGTCGCATGCTCTTGTGGACCCACGCGCCTCGGCTGTGGTGGAGGGCGATTGCAAATAATACTTGCGATGTTGCGATTGCAATTGGATCACATCGCAATCTTCCATATCAACAAGACACTGCAAGTTTAACTTGCGATTCTGATTACTACTTAAATGGTGGGGACCACTTGTCCCACCTTTTCAAAAATTGAAGGACTTCGACCGTTTTAAGCTATTTTTCTACATTTTGGTTGTTGAGGGCTTTAAACACCCGAAATGATTGTTTTAATTAACTCTATTTCTCCGTAGACAAGAACTACGAAAAAAAATCTTAGTCCTCCTGTAGAAACGGCTACGCCCATCACCAATTTACTTCTCCTCTGCAATTCATGGCTGCGGCCCATCAACTATTAATTTCTTACTTACAATTCTCCTATTCTTCTTTGACTGCGTGTTGCTGTACACGCAAACTCTGCTGCGCTGCCTCTGTACTCTTTTTCTTCCTGCTCAAAGGCTAGCAGGTGACTTTAATATTTTCAACA